>JAXIVJ010007319.1:0-61376 GCA_036785665.1 Chirona hameri | reverse complement strand
TCCAATAACGTATAGGTTAACCCACACCCTGCTGGGGAGAGGGTGTTTGAACATCCCATAACGTTTTTTTTTCGGAGATGGCTCTAGCCAGGGGCGTCGATACCGGCGGTCCGGGAGCCAGTGGTGTACCGAGTATACGGCGATTCAGGACATGACCTGATCCTATGGACCCGAGGCGCCCATGGAAAGCTGCCGCCCCTCCGATCAGTGACGGTGCCCCTCCGATCAGTGACGGCGCCCCTCCGGCCAGTGACGGCGCCACTCCGGCCAGTGAGGACGCTCCCCCGGCCAGTAAGTCTTGCGGCCAGTGACGGCGCCCCCGGCCAGTGAGGGCGCCCCCTGCCGTAGACGGCGCGTCTACGGCCCGTGATAGCGCCGCTCCGGCCAACGCCAGCGCCCCTCCGATCAATGACGGCGCCCCTCCGGCTAGTGAAGACACCCCTCCGGCCAGTAACGGCGCCCTTCCGGTCAGTAACGGCGCCCCTCCGACCAGTGACGGTGCCCCACCGGACAGTGGCGGTGCCCCACCGGTAAGTGACCGTGCCTCTCCCGCCAGTGACGGTGCCCCTCCGACCAGTGACGGTGCCCCACCGGACAGTGACAGTGCCCCACCGGAAAGTGACGGTGCCTCTCCCGCCAGTGACGGTGCCTCTCCCGCCAGTGACGGCGCCCCTCCGGCTAGTGGCGGGGGGGGGGAGGGTGGCTCTCATTCTGCACGGTGCGGAATCTCCTTCCGCACGGTGCGGAAGGAGAGGCTTGCAAAATTTTCATCAATATTGCTGGCGCCCATGTCGATCGGGTGGCGCCCCTCAAGGCAATGACCTGGTCCTTTGTGAATTTCTTCGCACGCCACTGCCGCCAGCATGTGTGTGCGACCCTATGCCAATGAGGGCCCAAGCTCATGTGCGCCCTTCTCCCAAAATGTGGCGCCCCCTTCATAACAGGTGTGATGGCGGCAAGATGCCTTCCGAGGGCGGCATAATGCGCTCTGAGGGCGGCACAATGCGCTCTGAGGGCGGAAATAAGTTCCGAGGGCGGCATGGTACCTTTCAAGGGCGGCATAATTCACTCTGATGGCGGCAGAACGCCTTACGAGGGTGGCAAGACGTCTTCTAAGGGCGGGATAATGCGCTCTGAGGGCGGCAAGATGTCTTCCGAAGGCGGCATGATGCCTTCCAAGGGCGGCATAATGCGCTCTGCGGGCGGCAAAATGCTTTCCGAGGGCGGCAAGATGTCTTCCGAGGGCGGCATGATGCCTTTCGAGGGCGGTATGATGCCTTCCGAGGTCGGCAAGATGTCTTCCGAGGCCTTCCGAGGGAGGCAAGACGTCTTCTGAAGGCGGCATAATGCGCTCTGGGGGCGACAATATGCCTTTCAACTTCCAAGGACGGCATGGTGTCTTTCGAGGGCGGCAAGATGTATTTCGAGGGCGGCATGATGCCTTCCAAGGGCGACGAGATACCTTCCGGGGGCGGCATAATGCATTGTGACTGAGCAGTCGGCGCCCCTGCATGCCTCGCGGGGGGCGCCCCTTCGAGTGCAGGTGTCGCCCCTCAAGTCGTGCACCCCTTTGTATCGGAAATCAGGCCCCTTTTGGCCTGGGGATGACAATCCCAACAGCTGTATCCCCCTCCCGAAATGTGCTTTCTGGTTGTGCGCCTGGGCCGGTCCCTTTGATTATTCACCACTGTACCTGTCATGATGCACCGAAGCGATCGGTACCATTATTATGTCTGTGCGATTTACCGTTTGCAAGTTATTGGCTGATGTTTCCTTTCCTTTCTTGATAAGCTTTCCTTTAATTATTGTCTTCATTGTGAATTTTATTTACTACCCAAACCTTCAGTGCTGTGAATATGTGGAGTGAAATGCATCGAGTGGTAGTCGATATGATCCGTTAACCCGAGCCCCGCTAGGGTCGACAGCCGAACGCGCCCCGCTGGGGTGTAAATCTGACCTCCCCCTCGTATCTTCCGAACTAATGACTGCAGCGGGACGCACAAGGCGGCGATCGAAAGCTCTCAAGGAGACGAGTATATTGCATACCCGAAATTATTAAAACAAAGTCACATGTCAAGTCAGATCAGTTAAAAGGTCAAAATTGAGGAATTTGAGTTTTTGGCCCATACTTTCCATCCAAAGCCTTAGATTGCGACTAATATCCCACAAGGTGCTCTCAAAGGTATAATGTAATGCATCTCCCGTATAAGCGAAAGTTAACTTTTAAGCAAAGGTCAAGGTCAATGTCAGGTCACAAAAGGTCACAGGTCTACGAAAGTCATGCAACACATGTTGTATGGGTTATTTTACACGTAGAATTCGATAATAGCAGTCATTTTTACAACCTGACCCCATATAATGGCCCTCAAGTCAAGATCGGGCCACACCAAGGACAACATTTGAAATTGATTAATATAAATACATAAGGCATGTTTCTAGACCAGCTTTGTCTCAGAATTACAGCGGTGGGATTTATTTGTCTGTATCAGGTCAATAAAAGCAACAACAAAATGTAACTTGACAAAATGACGTCATGGGTTACTTATACTTAGGCAGCCATAAGTTAGTTAAAAAATAAATATATTACTTTGAAATTTGGTTTGGGTATCGTCCATAGTTGGTTCGCTAACATATATTCCGGTTTGATGAATATCGTAAAAAACAAGATTTTATGGGAAAAAAAAAATTTGGGGGTCAAAACCCAAAATTTCGCAAATCCGATATCACCATTTTTAAGAAAATGTCATTTCCTTTTTTTACGTATTTGTTTTGCAATTTGCATCAAACCTTGATTTTCTACTCATAGTTTTCAAGTTATTGAGAAATTCCGGGAGGGGGGTACAATTTACCCCCCCCCCCCTCTCCAGCGGAGCGCGAGTTAATTAAACTAGTCGCTCATTGGTCAGGAATCTGTTCCATGTTGATGTGCAATGCGCAGTCCTTGCATGAGCGTGCCGCTGTGCGGGTATATGTTTGAAATTGTCAAAGCTGTATTTTTCCGATTTAAAACCAACAAAAAAATGAATTGCCCGCTGCGTAACGTCGACATTTATGTCTTGATTCGTCGATATCATTCGTCTATATGTAATTATAACTCGCTGATGCATGTTTCATGACCACTGACCGGGCATTGTAAATGTTTTCCCATCAGCAATAACGCTGTTTCGCGACGCTTTGAAGAAGAAAAAAAATCTGGCATAAAACCTACCCTCCCAATATGGAAGGATTGGTAGCAAGTTCACTTGCTCTTTTTATGCGAAAGAGGGGCCGCAATCCTTGGTGGTTTGCAGTGCAATAAATGTGTGAGAACAATTTCAATGCAATATGTATTATAGATACTGGGATTGTACATAATTTTGGGGCAGAGGCGCACTCAGGATAAAGAAATGGGAGGCGATACCCACCCTTAAATTAGGTCCAACTTCAATTTAGTAAGATGATAAAAGCGTTACGCGTATGGTGCCACCCATGTTTTTTTTCTCCTGGATCCGCCTATGAGCAATACATTCAATTTAACAAATACAGCATATAATGCCCACATGTGACGTTCATGTCGTCCCAAACAATCACGAACAACACATATTTTTTTCTTCAGAAAATCCCTCCATTTTACATTCCCTGAATACGCCTATTTTTTTTAATCTTTTGATATATTAAAGACCAGTACATCTAAAGCTCAAAAACGTTTGGGGCATCACAATCAGTCGAGCCACATGTCCGCAATGACCTTTCAAAATACACCCAAAATTTGCGTATTTTTTGCCCCCTGGCCCCCCATTTTTGAACAAAACAAAATGCGGAGATCCAACAAGAGAGATCTGGTCATGACGAATCGAATGGCGTTTTCCCCATCGAAATCGGCCGAGTGGTCCTCGAGATCTCTGGGGGGCAGAATCTGCCCCCCGCAGGTTAACCTAATTCTGGCCGCCCGCATGGAATAGGGTTAACATGCTGTGCACTGACACTTAAAGGGAATAGTTCACCTTTAACATGGGGTTTTGGACTGAGATAGCAGATTTGTAGAGCAGATCTAAAAATGGTTTGTGGTGAAAGAATTACCTCTCTACGTTAAGTAATTTCGACACAGGACTAGTGGGCCCGATTTCAATCCCGCTGTTCCGGGCCACGATCGGGGAATGAACGCTGGCCGCCGCGCCGCCGGATGCAGGTACACTCTCTGGCACGTAGTCTGTGGTCACGACGCCTCGTTAATATCCGCTCAGCCGCCCGGGCGGCGCGACGGCCCCTTGTCAAAGACTGTACTTGGCGTCAGGCGGAGCGGGGCGGAGCCAGAACGCCAGCTGCTATCGTACGATTTCTCGTGAAATAGAAAGAGAAACTTACTTCTTTCTCCACATATATCCATCAGTTGTCCAAACCAAAGTCATATTCATAGTTTTGAGCTCAAGATGCACCTAATGGTTGAACTTCAAGACAACTTTCAAGGTGACCTATTCCCTTTAAGCGAAGATAATGAACACAAAGCGTGAATATGAACAAGCTACGTCATTGTTAAGAGATCAGCACTAACCCATGGGTTAATGAAATGGGAAGTGCACTTCCGAATGTCTCCCGCAAAATGACAATGGGTTAACTCTTCAACGAGTCACTAGCTACCACTTCTACCAGAGATGGGCAATGGAACAGCCTTCAAAATTACTGAGTTGCGGTTTTCGGGGCAACTGATCAGCGCTCCTCCGTATTGAAGAAAACAAAACGTTAGGGTGTCCGTTTTGCTCCGCTCTCCCCTACAGATTCCGCCAGTGACTCTCACCAAGTACCCCAAATGACTCGTCTCTGGTAAGTCATGATTCGTCTCTGGTAAGTCATGACTCGTCTCTGGTAAGTCATGACTCGTCTCTGGTAAGTCATGATGACTCGTCTCTGGTAAGTCATGACTCGTCTCTGGTAAGTCATGACTCGTCTCTGATAAGTCATGACTCGTCTCTGGTAAGTCATGACTCGTCTCTGGTAAGTCATGACTCGTCTCTGATAAGTCATGATGACTCGTCTCTGATAAATCATGACTCGTCTCTGGTAAGTCATGATGACTCGTCTCTGGTAAGTCATGACTCATCTCTGATAAGTCATGACTCGTCTCTGATAAGTCATGACTCGTCTCTGGTAAGTCATGACTCGTCTCTGATAAGTCAGGACTCGTCTCTGGTAAGTCATGACTCGTCTCTGGTAAGTCATGACTCGTCTCTGGTAAGTCATGACTCGTCTCTGGTAAGTCAGGACTCGTCTCTGGTAAGTCAGGATTCGTCTCTGGTAAGTCATGACTCGTCTCTGGTAAGTCATGACTCGTCTCTGGTAAGTCATGACTCGTCTCTGGTAAGTCATGACTCGTCTCTGGTAAGTCATGACTCGTCTCTGGTAAGTCATGATGACTCGTCTCTGGTAAATCATGACTCGTCTCTGGTAAGTCATGACTCGTCTCTGGTAAGTCATGGCTCGTCTCTGGTAAGTCATGACTCGTCTCTGGTAGGTCATGATGACTCGTCTCTGGTAAGTCGTGACTCGTCTCTGGTAAGTCATGACATGTCTCTGATAAGTCATGACTCGTCTCTGATAAGTCATGACTCGTCTCTGGTAAGTCATGACATGTCTCTGGTAAGTCATGACTCGTCTCTGGTAAGTCGTGACTCGTCTCTGGTAAGTCATGATGACTCGTCTCTGGTAAGTCATGATGACTCGTCTCTGGTAAGTCATGATGACTCGTCTCTGGTAAGTCATGATGACTCGTCTCTGGTAAGTCATGACTCGTCTCTGATAAGTCATGACTCGTCTCTGATAAGTCATGACTCGTCTCTGGTAAGTCATGACTCGTCTCTGGTAAGTCATGATGACTCGTCTCTGGTAAGTCATGACTCGTCTCTGGTAAGTCATGATGACTCGTCTCTGGTAAGTCATGATGACTCGTCTCTGATAAGTCAGGACTCGTCTCTGGTAAGTCATGATGAACCGTCTCTGGTAAGTCATGACTCGTCTCTGGTAAGTCATGACTCGTCTCTGGTAAGTCATGATGACTCGTCTCTGGTAAGTCATGATGACTCGTCTCTGGTAAGTCATGACTCGTCTCTGGTAAGTCATGACTCGTCTCTGGTAAGTCATGATGACTCGTCTCTGGTAAGTCGTGACTCGTCTCTGGTAAGTCATGATGACTCGTCTCTGGTAAGTCAAAATGACTCGTCTCTGGTAAGTCATGATGACTCGTCTCTGGTAAGTCATGACTCGTCTCTGGTAAGTCATGACTCGTCTCTAGTAGGTCAAGATGACTCGTCTCTGGTAAGTCGTGACTCGTCTCTGGTAAGTCATGATGACTCGTCTCTGGTAAGTCATGATGACTCGTCTCTGGTAAGTCATGATGACTCGTCTCTGGTAAGTCATGACTCGTCTCTGGTAAGTCATGACTCGTCTCTGGTAAGTCATGACTCGTCTCTGGTAAGTCATGATGACTCGTCTCTGGTAAGTCGTGACTCGTCTCTGGTAAATCATGATGACTCGTCTCTGGTAAGTCATGATGACTCGTCTCTGGTAAGTCATGATGACTCGTCTCTGGTAAGTCATGATGACTCGTCTCTGGTAAGTCATGACTCGTCTCTGGTAAGTCATGACTCGTCTCTGGTAAGTCATGACTCGTATCTGGTAAGTCATGATGACTCGTCTCTGGTAAGTCATGACTCGTCTCTGGTAAGTCATGACTCGTCTCTGGTAAGTCATGATGACTCGTCTCTGATAAGTCATGACATGTCTCTGATAAGTCATGACATGTCTCTGATAAGTCATGACTCGTCTCTGGTAAGTCACGACTCGTCTCTGGTAAGTCATGACATGTCTCTGATAAGTCATGACTCGTCTCTGGTAAGTCATGACTCGTCTCTGGTAAGTCATGACATGTCTCTGGTAAGTCATGACTCGTCTCTGGTAAGTCATGACTCGTCTCTGGTAAGTCATGATGACTCGTCTCTGGTAAGTCATGACTCGTCTCTGGTAAGTCATGATGAACCGTCTCTGGTAAGTCATGACTCGTCTCTGGTAAGTCATGATGACTCGTCTCTGGTAAGTCATGATGACTCGTCTCTGATAAGTCAGGACTCGTCTCTGGTAAGTCATGATGAACTGTCTCTGGTAAGTCATGACTCGTCTCTGGTAAGTCATGACTCGTCTCTGGTAAGTCATGATGACTCGCCTCTGGTAAGTCATGACTCGTCTCTGGTAAGTCATGACTCGTCTCTGGTAAGTCATGATGACTCGTCTCTGGTAAGTCGTGACTCGTCTCTGGTAAGTCATGATGACTCGTCTCTGGTAAGTCATGACTCGTCTCTGGTAAGTCATGACTCGTCTCTGGTAAGTCATGACATGTCTCTGGTAAGTCATGACTCGTCTCTGGTAAGTCATGACTCGTCTCTGGTAAGTCATGATGACTCGTCTCTGGTAAGTCATGATGACTCGTCTCTGATAAGTCAGGACTCGTCTCTGGTAAGTCATGATGAACCGTCTTTGGTAAGTCATGACTCGTCTCTGGTAAGTCATGACTCGTCTCTGGTAAGTCATGATGACTCGTCTCTGGTAAGTCGTGACTCGTCTCTGGTAAGTCATGATGACTCGTCTCTGGTAAGTCATGACTCGTCTCTGATAAGTCATGACTCGTCTCTGGTAAGTCATGACTCGTCTCTGGTAAGTCATGATGACTCGTCTCTGGTAAGTCATGATGACTCGTCTCTGATAAGTCATGACTCGTCTCTGGTAAGTCATGACTCGTCTCTGGTAAGTCATGATGACTCGTCTCTGGTAAGTCATGATGACATGTCTCTGGTAAGTCATGACTCGTCTCTGGTAAGTGATGACTCGTCTCTGATAAGTCATGACATGTCTCTGATAAGTCATGACATGTCTCTGATAAGTCATGACTCGTCTCTGGTAAGTCATGACTCGTCTCTGGTAAGTCATGACATGTCTCTGATAAGTCATGACTCGTCTCTGGTAAGTCATGATGACTCGTCTCTGATAAGTCATGACTCGTCTCTGGTAAGTCATGACTCGTCTCTGGTAAGTCATGATGACTCGTCTCTGATAAGTCATGACATGTCTCTGATAAGTCATGACATGTCTCTGATAAGTCATGACTCGTCTCTGGTAAGTCATGACTCGTCTCTGGTAAGTCATGACATGTCTCTGATAAGTCATGACTCGTCTCTGGTAAGTCATGACTCGTCTCTGGTAAGTCATGACATGTCTCTGGTAAGTCATGACTCGTCTCTGGTAAGTCATGACTCGTCTCTGGTAAGTCATGATGACTCGTCTCTGGTAAGTCATGACTCGTCTCTGGTAAGTCATGATGAACCGTCTCTGGTAAGTCATGACTCGTCTCTGGTAAGTCATGATGACTCGTCTCTGGTAAGTCATGATGACTCGTCTCTGGTAAGTCATGACTCGTCTCTGGTAAGTCATGACTCGTCTCTGGTAAGTCATGATGACTCGCCTCTGGTAAGTCATGACTCGTCTCTGGTAAGTCATGACTCGTCTCTGGTAAGTCATGATGACTCGTCTCTGGTAAGTCGTGACTCGTCTCTGGTAAGTCATGATGACTCGTCTCTGGTAAGTCATGACTCGTCTCTGGTAAGTCATGACTCGTCTCTGGTAAGTCATGACATGTCTCTGGTAAGTCATGACTCGTCTCTGGTAAGTCATGACTCGTCTCTGGTAAGTCATGATGACTCGTCTCTGGTAAGTCATGACTCGTCTCTGGTAAGTCATGATGAACCGTCTCTGGTAAGTCATGACTCGTCTCTGGTAAGTAATGATGACTCGTCTCTGGTAAGTCATGATGACTCGTCTCTGATAAGTCAGGACTCGTCTCTGGTAAGTCATGATGAACCGTCTTTGGTAAGTCATGACTCGTCTCTGGTAAGTCATGACTCGTCTCTGGTAAGTCATGATGACTCGTCTCTGGTAAGTCGTGACTCGTCTCTGGTAAGTCATGATGACTCGTCTCTGGTAAGTCATGACTCGTCTCTGATAAGTCATGACTCGTCTCTGGTAAGTCATGAATCGTCTCTGGTAAGTCATGATGACTCGTCTCTGGTAAGTCATGATGACTCGTCTCTGATAAGTCATGACTCGTCTCTGGTAAGTCATGACTCGTCTCTGGTAAGTCATGATGACTCGTCTCTGGTAAGTCATGATGACATGTCTCTGGTAAGTCATGACTCGTCTCTGGTAAGTGATGACTCGTCTCTGATAAGTCATGACATGTCTCTGATAAGTCATGACATGTCTCTGATAAGTCATGACTCGTCTCTGGTAAGTCATGACTCGTCTCTGGTAAGTCATGACATGTCTCTGATAAGTCATGACTCGTCTCTGGTAAGTCATGACTCGTCTCTGGTAAGTCATGACATGTCTCTGGTAAGTCATGACTCGTCTCTGGTAAGTCATGACTCGTCTCTGGTAGGTCATGATGACTCGTCTCTGGTAAGTCGTGACTCGTCTCTGGTAAGTCATGATGACTCGTCTCTGGTAAGTCATGATGACTCGTCTCTGGTAAGTCATGATGACTCGTCTCTGGTAAGTCATGACTCGTCTCTGGTAAGTCATGACTCGTCTCTGGTAAGTCAGGATTCGTCTCTGGTAAGTCATGACTCGTCTCTGGTAAGTCATGACTCGTCTCTGGTAAGTCATGACTCGTCTCTGGTAAGTCATGACTCGTCTCTGGTAAGTCATGACTCGTCTCTGGTAAGTCATGATGACTCGTCTCTGGTAAATCATGACTCGTCTCTGGTAAGTCATGACTCGTCTCTGGTAAGTCATGGCTCGTCTCTGGTAAGTCATGACTCGTCTCTGGTAGGTCATGATGACTCGTCTCTGGTAAGTCGTGACTCGTCTCTGGTAAGTCATGACATGTCTCTGATAAGTCATGACTCGTCTCTGGTAAGTCATGACTCGTCTCTGGTAAGTCATGACATGTCTCTGGTAAGTCATGACTCGTCTCTGGTAAGTCGTGACTTGTCTCTGGTAAGTCATGATGACTCGTCTCTGGTAAGTCATGATGACTCGTCTCTGGTAAGTCATGATGACTCGTCTATGGTAAGTCATGATGACTCGTCTCTGGTTAGTCATGACTCGTCTCTGATAAGTCATGACTCGTCTCTGATAAGTCATGACTCGTCTCTGGTAAGTCATGACTCGTCTCTGGTAAGTCATGATGACTCGTCTCTGGTAAGTCATGACTCGTCTCTGGTAAGTCATGATGACTCGTCTCTGGTAAGTCATGATGACTCGTCTCTGATAAGTCATGACTCGTCTCTGGTAAGTCATGACTCTTCTCTGGTAAGTCATGACATGTCTCTGATAAGTCATGACATGTCTCTGATAAGTCATGACTCGTCTCTGGTAAGTCATGACTCGTCTCTGGTAAGTCATGACATGTCTCTGATAAGTCATGACTCGTCTCTGGTAAGTCATGACTCGTCTCTGGTAAGTCATGACATGTCTCTGGTAAGTCATGACTCGTCTCTGGTAAGTCATGACTCGTCTCTGGTAAGTCATGATGACTCGTCTCTGGTAAGTCATGACTCGTCTCTGGTAAGTCATGATGAACCGTCTCTGGTAAGTCATGACTCGTCTCTGGTAAGTCATGATGACTCGTCTCTGGTAAGTCATGATGACTCGTCTCTGATAAGTCAGGACTCGTCTCTGGTAAGTCATGATGAACCGTCTCTGGTAAGTCATGACTCGTCTCTGGTAAGTCATGACTCGTCTCTGGTAAGTCATGATGACTCGCCTCTGGTAAGTCATGACTCGTCTCTGGTAAGTCATGACTCGTCTCTGGTAAGTCATGATGACTCGTCTCTGGTAAGTCGTGACTCGTCTCTGGTAAGTCATGATGACTCGTCTCTGGTAAGTCATGACTCGTCTCTGGTAAGTCATGACTCGTCTCTGGTAAGTCATGACATGTCTCTGGTAAGTCATGACTCGTCTCTGGTAAGTCATGACTCGTCTCTGGTAAGTCATGATGACTCGTCTCTGGTAAGTCATGACTCGTCTCTGGTAAGTCATGATGAACCGTCTCTGGTAAGTCATGACTCGTCTCTGGTAAGTCATGATGACTCGTCTCTGGTAAGTCATGATGACTCGTCTCTGATAAGTCAGGACTCGTCTCTGGTAAGTCATGATGAACCGTCTTTGGTAAGTCATGACTCGTCTCTGGTAAGTCATGACTCGTCTCTGGTAAGTCATGATGACTCGTCTCTGGTAAGTCGTGACTCGTCTCTGGTAAGTCATGATGACTCGTCTCTGGTAAGTCATGACTCGTCTCTGATAAGTCATGACTCGTCTCTGGTAAGTCATGACTCGTCTCTGGTAAGTCATGATGACTCGTCTCTGGTAAGTCATGATGACTCGTCTCTGATAAGTCATGACTCGTCTCTGGTAAGTCATGACTCGTCTCTGGTAAGTCATGATGACTCGTCTCTGGTAAGTCATGATGACATGTCTCTGGTAAGTCATGACTCGTCTCTGGTAAGTGATGACTCGTCTCTGATAAGTCATGACATGTCTCTGATAAGTCATGACATGTCTCTGATAAGTCATGACTCGTCTCTGGTAAGTCATGACCCGTATCTGGTAAGTCATGACATGTCTCTGATAAGTCATGACTCGTCTCTGGTAAGTCATGACTCGTCTCTGGTAAGTCATGACATGTCTCTGGTAAGTCATGACTCGTCTCTGGTAAGTCATGACTCGTCTCTGGTAAGTCATGATGACTCGTCTCTGGTAAGTCATGATTCGTCTCTGGTAAGTCATGATGAACCGTCTCTGGTAAGTCATGACTCGTCTCTGGTAAGTCATGACTCGTCTCTGGTAAGTCATGACTCGTCTCTGGTAAGTCATGATGACTCGTCTCTGATAAGTCATGACATCTCTCTGATAAGTCATGACATGTCTCTGATAAGTCATGACTCGTCTCTGGTAAGTCATGACTCGTCTCTGGTAAGTCATGAC
Organism: Chirona hameri; assembly: GCA_036785665.1. Classification (NCBI taxonomy): domain Eukaryota; kingdom Metazoa; phylum Arthropoda; class Thecostraca; order Balanomorpha; family Balanidae; genus Chirona; species Chirona hameri. Next base: position 49,370 of record JAXIVJ010007319.1, on the reverse strand, counting down.
ATGTCTCTGATAAGTCATGACTCGTCTCTGGTAAGTCATGACTCGTCTCTGGTAAGTCATGACATGTCTCTGGTAAGTCATGACTCGTCTCTGGTAAGTCGTGACTCGTCTCTGGTAAGTCATGATGACTCGTCTCTGGTAAGTCATGATGACTCGTCTCTGGTAAGTCATGATGACTCGTCTATGGTAAGTCATGATTCGTCTCTGGTAAGTCATGACTCGTCTCTGGTAAGTCATGACTCGTCTCTGGTAAGTCATGACATGTCTCTGATAAGTCATGACTCGTCTCTGGTAAGTCATGACTCGTCTCTGGTAAGTCACGACTCGTCTCTGGTAAGTCATGACTCGTCTCTGGTAAGTCATGACTCGTCTCTGGTAAGTCATGACTCGTCTCTGGTAAGTCATGACTCGTCTCTGGTAAGTCATGATGACTCGTCTCTGGTAAGTCATGACTCGTCTCTGGTAAGTCATGACTCGTCTCTGGTAAGTCATGACTCGTCTCTGGTAAGTCATGATGACTCGTCTCTGGTAAGTCATGATGACTCGTCTCTGATAAGTCATGATGACTCGTCTCTGGTAAGTCATGACTCGTCTCTGGTAAGTCATGATGACTCGTCTCTGGTAAGTCATGACTCGTCTCTGGTAAGTCATGATGACTTGTCTCTGGTAAGTCATGATGACTCGTCTCTGGTAAGTCATGACATGTCTCTGATAAGTCATGACTCGTCTCTGGTAAGTCATGACTCGTCTCTGGTAAGTCATGACTCGTCTCTGGTAAGTCATGACTCGTCTCTGGTAAGTCGTGACTCGTCTCTGGTAAGTCATGATGACTCGTCTCGGGTAAGTCATGATGACTCGTCTCTGGTAAGTCATGATGACTCGTCTCTGTTAAGTCATGACTCGTCTCTGGTAAGTCATGATGACTCGTCTCTGGTAAGTCATGATGACTCGTCTCTGGTAAGTCATGACTCGTCTCTGGTAAGTCGTGACTCGTCTCTGGTAAGTCATGACTCGTCTCTGGTAAGTCATGACTCGTCTCTGGTAAGTCATGACTCGTCTCTGGTAAGTCATGACTCGTCTCTAGTAAGTCGTGACTCGTCTCTGGTAAGTCATGATGACTCGTCTCTGGTAAGTCATGACTCGTCTCTGGTAAGTCATGACTCGTCTCTGGTAAGTCATGACTCGTCTCTGGTAAGTCGTGACTCGTTTCTGGTAAGTCATGATGACTCGTCTCTGGTAAGTCATGATGACTCGTCTCTGGTAAGTCATGATGACTCGTCTCTGGTAAGTCATGATGACTCGTCTCTGGTAAGTCATGACATGTCTCTGATAAGTCATGACTCGTCTCTGGTAAGTCGTGATGACTCGTCTCTGATAAGTCATGACATGTCTCTGATAAGTCATGACTCGTCTCTGGTAAGTCATGATGACTCGTCTCTGGTAAGTCGTGACTCGTCTCTGGTAAGTCATGATGACTCGTCTCTGGTAAGTCATGATGACTCGTCTCTGGTAAGTCATGATGACTCGTCTCTGGTAAGTCATGATGACTCGTCTCTGGTAAGTCATGATGACTCGTCTCTGGTAAGTCATGACTCGTCTCTGATAAGTCATGACTGGTCTCTGGTAAGTCGTGATGACTCGTCTCTGATAAGTCATGACATGTCTCTGATAAGTCATGACATGTCTCTGATAAGTCATGATGACTCGTCTCTGGTGAGTCATGACTCGTCTCTGGTAAGTCATGACTCGTCTCTGGTAAGTCATGATGACTCGTCTCTGGTAAGTCATGACGACTCGTCTCTGGTAAGTCATGACTCGTCTCTGGTAAGTCATGATGACTCGTCTCTGATAAGTTATGACATGTCTCTGATAAGTCATGACTCGTCTCTGGTAAGTCATGACTCGTCTCTGGTAAGTCACGACTCGTCTCTGGTAAGTCATGATGAACCGTCTCTAGTAAGTCATGACTCGTCTCTGGTAAGTCATGATGACTCGTCTCTGATAAGTCGTGACTCGTCTCTGGTAAGTCATGATGACTCGTCTCTGGTAAGTCATGATGACTCGTCTCTGGTAAGTCATGATGACTCGTGTCTGGTAAGTCATGATGACTCGTCTCTGGTAAGTCATGATGACTCGTCTCTGGTAAGTCATGACTCGTCTCTGGTAAGTCATGATGACTCGTCTCTGGTAAGTCATGACTCGTCTCTGATAAGTCATGACTCGTCTCTGGTAAGTCGTGATGACATGTCTCTGATAAGTCATGACTCGTCTCTGGTAAGTCATGATGACTCGTCTCTGGTAAGTCGTGACTCGTCTCTGGTAAGTCATGATGACTCGTCTCTGGTAAGTCATGACTCGTCTCTGGTAAGTCATGATGACTCGTCTCTGGTAAGTCATGATGACTCGTCTCTGGTAAGTCATGATGACTCGTCTCTGATAAGTCATGACTCGTCTCTGGTAAGTCATGATGACTCGTCTCTGGTAAGTCATGACTCGTCTCTGGTAAGTCATGATGACTCGTCTCTGATAAGTCATGACATGTCTCTGATAAGTCATGACTCGTCTCTGGTAAGTCATGACTCGTCTCTGGTAAGTCATGACTCGTCTCTGGTAAGTCATGATGAACCGTCTCTGGTAAGTCATGACTCGTCTCTGGTAAGTCATGACTCGTCTCTGGTAAGTCATGACTCGTCTCTGGTAAGTCATGACTCGTCTCTGGTAAGTCATGACTCGTCTCTGGTAAGTCATGACATGTCTCTGGTAAGTCATGATGACTCGTCTCTGGTAAGTCATGACTCGTCTCTGGTAAGTCATGATGACTCGTCTCTGGTAAGTCATGACTCGTCTCTAGTAAGTCATGATGACTCGTCTCTGGTAAGTCATGACTCGTCTCTGGTAAGTCATGACTCGTCTCTGGTAAGTCATGACTCGTCTCTGGTAAGTCATGACATGTCTCTGGTAAGTCATGATGACTCGTCTCTGGTAAGTCATGACTCGTCTCTGGTAAGTCATGATGACTCGTTTCTGGTAAGTCATGACTCGTCTCTGGTAAGTCATGATGACTCGTCTCTGGTAAGTCATGACTCGTCTCTGGTAAGTCATGACTCGTCTCTGGTAAGTCATGACTCGTCTCTGGTAAGTCATGACATGTCTCTGGTAAGTCATGATGACTCGTCTCTGGTAAGTCATGACTCGTCTCTGGTAAGTCATGATGACTCGTCTCTGGTAAGTCATGACTCGTCTCTGGTAAGTCATGACTCGTCTCTGGTAAGTCATGACTCGTCTCTGGTAAGTCATGACTCGTCTCTGGTAAGTCATGATGACACGTCTCTGATAAGTCATGACTCGTCTCTGGTAAGTCATGACTCGTCTCTGGTAAGTCATGATGACTCGTCTCTGATAAGTCATGACATGTCTCTGATAAGTCATGACATGTCTCTGATAAGTCATGACTCGTCTCTGGTAAGTCATGACTCGTCTCTGGTAAGTCATGACATGTCTCTGGTAAGTCATGACTCGTCTCTGGTAAGTCGTGACTCGTCTCTGGTAAGTCATGACTCGTCTCTGGTAAGTCATGATGACTCGTCTCTGGTAAGTCATGATGACTCGTCTCTGGTAAGTCATGACTCGTCTCTGGTAAGTCATGACACGTCTCTGGTAAGTCATGATGACTCGTCTCTGGTAAGTCATGACTCGTCTCTGATAAGTCATGACTCGTCTCTGGTAAGTCATGATGACTCGTCTCTGGTAAGTCATGATGACTCGTCTCTGGTAAGTCATGACATGTCTCTGGTAAGTCATGACTCGTCTCTGGTAAGTCATGACTCGTCTCTGGTAAGTCATGACTCGTCTCTGGTAAGTCATGATGACTCGTCTCTGGTAAGTCATGACTCGTCTCTGATAAGTCATGATGACTCGTCTCTGGTAAGTCATGATGACTCGTCTCTGATAAGTCATGATGACTCGTCTCTGGTAAGTCATGACTCGTCTCTGATAAGTCATGACTCGTCTCTGGTAAGTCATGATGACTCGTCTCTGGTAAGTCATGACTCGTCTCTGGTAAGTCATGACTCGTATCTGGTAAGTCATGATGACTCGTCTCTGGTAAGTCATGATGACTCGTCTCTGGTAAGTCATGATGACTCGTCTCTGGTAAGTCATGACTCGTCTCTGGTAAGTCATGACTCGTCTCTGGTAAGTCATGACTCGTCTCTGATAAGTCATGACTCTTCTCTGGTAAGTCATGATGACTCGTCTCTGGTAAGTCATGACTCGTCTCTGGTAAGTCATGATGACTCGTCTCTGGTAAGTCATGACTCGTCTCTGATAAGTCATGACTCGTCTCTGGTAAGTCATGATGACTCGTCTCTGGTAAGTCATGATGACTCGTCTCTGATAAGTCATGACTCGTCTCTGGTAAGTCATGATGACTCGTCTCTGGTAAGTCGTGACTCGTCTCTGATAAGTCATGATGACTCGTCTCTAGTAAGTCATGATGACTCGTCTCTGGTAAGTCATGACTCGTCTCTGATAAGTCATGATGACTCGTCTCTGGAAAGTCATGATGACTCGTCTCTGGTAAGTCGTGACTCGTCTATGATAAGTCATGATGACTCGTCTCTGGTAAGTCATGATGACTCGTCTCTGGTAAGTCATGACTCGTCTCTGGTAAGTCATGATGACTCGTCTCTGGTAAGTCATGACTCGTCTCTGATAAGTCATGACTCGTCTCTGGTAAGTCATGACTCGTCTCTGGTAAGTCATGACTCGTCTCTGGTAAGTCATGACTCGTCTCTGATAAGTCATGATGACTCGTCTCTGGTAAGTCATGATGACTCGTCTCTGATAAGTCATGATGACTCGTCTCTGGTAAGTCATGATGACTCGTCTCTGGTAAGTCATAATGACTCGTCTCTGGTAAGTCATGACTCGTCTCTGATAAGTTATGACTCGTCTCTGGTAAGTCATGACTCGTCTCTGATAAGTCATGACTCGTCTCTGATAAGTCATGACTCGTCTCTGGTAAGTCATGCCTCGTCTCTGATAAGTCATGACTCGTCTCTGGTAAGTCATGACTCGTCTCTGGTAAGTCATGACTCGTCTCTGGTAAGTCATGACTCGTCTCTGGTAAGTCATGATGACTCGTCTCTGGTAAGTCATGACTCGTCTCTGGTAAGTCATGACTCGTCTCTGATAAGTCATGACTCGTCTCTGGTATGTCATGACTCGTCTCTGGTAAGTCATGACTCGTCTCTGGTAAGTCATGACTCGTCTCTGGTAAGTCATGACTCGTCTCTGATAAATCATGATGACTCGTCTCTGGTAAGTCATGATGACTCGTCTCTGATAAGTCATGACTCGTCTCTGGTAAGTCATGATGACTCGTCTCTGGTAAGTCATGACTCGTCTCTGGTAAGTCATGATGACTCGTCTCTGGTAAGTCATGATGACTCGTCTCTGGTAAGTCATGATGACTCGTCTCTGGTAAGTCGTGACTCGTCTCTGGTAAGTCATGACTCGTCTCTGGTAAGTCATGACTCGTCTCTGGTAAGTCATGATGACTCGTCTCTGGTAAGTCATGACTCGTCTCTGGTAAGTCATGATGACTCGTCTCTGGTAAGTCATGATGACTCGTCTCTGGTAAGTCATGACATGTCTCTGATAAGTCATGACTCGTCTCTGGTAAGTCGTGACTCGTCTCTGGTAAGTCATGACATGTCTCTGGTAAGTCATGACTCGTTTCTGGTAAGTCATGACTCGTCTCTGGTAAGTCATGACACGTCTCTGGTAAGTCATGATGACTCGTCTCTGGTAAGTCATGACTCGTCTCTGATAAGTCATGACTCGTCTCTGGTAAGTCATGATGACTCGTCTCTGGTAAGTCATGATGACTCGTCTCTGGTAAGTCATGACTCGTCTCTGGTAAGTCATGACATGTCTCTGATAAGTCATGACTCGTCTCTGGTAAGTCATGATGACTCGTCTCTGATAAGTCATGACTCGTCTCTGGTAAGTCATGACTCGTCTCTGGTAAGTCATGATGACTCGTCTCTGATAAGTCATGACATGTCTCTGATAAGTCATGACATGTCTCTGATAAGTCATGACTCGTCTCTGGTAAGTCATGACTCGTCTCTGGTAAGTCATGACATGTCTCTGATAAGTCATGACTCGTCTCTGGTAAGTCATGACTCGTCTCTGGTAAGTCATGACATGTCTCTGGTAAGTCATGACTCGTCTCTGGTAAGTCATGACTCGTCTCTGGTAAGTCATGATGACTCGTCTCTGGTAAGTCATGACTCGTCTCTGGTAAGTCATGATGAACCGTCTCTGGTAAGTCATGACTCGTCTCTGGTAAGTCATGATGACTCGTCTCTGGTAAGTCATGATGACTCGTCTCTGGTAAGTCATGACTCGTCTCTGGTAAGTCATGACTCGTCTCTGGTAAGTCATGATGACTCGCCTCTGGTAAGTCATGACTCGTCTCTGGTAAGTCATGACTCGTCTCTGGTAAGTCATGATGACTCGTCTCTGGTAAGTCGTGACTCGTCTCTGGTAAGTCATGATGACTCGTCTCTGGTAAGTCATGACTCGTCTCTGGTAAGTCATGACTCGTCTCTGGTAAGTCATGACATGTCTCTGGTAAGTCATGACTCGTCTCTGGTAAGTCATGACTCGTCTCTGGTAAGTCATGATGACTCGTCTCTGGTAAGTCATGACTCGTCTCTGGTAAGTCATGATGAACCGTCTCTGGTAAGTCATGACTCGTCTCTGGTAAGTAATGATGACTCGTCTCTGGTAAGTCATGATGACTCGTCTCTGATAAGTCAGGACTCGTCTCTGGTAAGTCATGATGAACCGTCTTTGGTAAGTCATGACTCGTCTCTGGTAAGTCATGACTCGTCTCTGGTAAGTCATGATGACTCGTCTCTGGTAAGTCGTGACTCGTCTCTGGTAAGTCATGATGACTCGTCTCTGGTAAGTCATGACTCGTCTCTGATAAGTCATGACTCGTCTCTGGTAAGTCATGAATCGTCTCTGGTAAGTCATGATGACTCGTCTCTGGTAAGTCATGATGACTCGTCTCTGATAAGTCATGACTCGTCTCTGGTAAGTCATGACTCGTCTCTGGTAAGTCATGATGACTCGTCTCTGGTAAGTCATGATGACATGTCTCTGGTAAGTCATGACTCGTCTCTGGTAAGTGATGACTCGTCTCTGATAAGTCATGACATGTCTCTGATAAGTCATGACATGTCTCTGATAAGTCATGACTCGTCTCTGGTAAGTCATGACTCGTCTCTGGTAAGTCATGACATGTCTCTGATAAGTCATGACTCGTCTCTGGTAAGTCATGACTCGTCTCTGGTAAGTCATGACATGTCTCTGGTAAGTCATGACTCGTCTCTGGTAAGTCATGACTCGTCTCTGGTAGGTCATGATGACTCGTCTCTGGTAAGTCGTGACTCGTCTCTGGTAAGTCATGATGACTCGTCTCTGGTAAGTCATGATGACTCGTCTCTGGTAAGTCATGATGACTCGTCTCTGGTAAGTCATGACTCGTCTCTGGTAAGTCATGACTCGTCTCTGGTAAGTCAGGATTCGTCTCTGGTAAGTCATGACTCGTCTCTGGTAAGTCATGACTCGTCTCTGGTAAGTCATGACTCGTCTCTGGTAAGTCATGACTCGTCTCTGGTAAGTCATGACTCGTCTCTGGTAAGTCATGATGACTCGTCTCTGGTAAATCATGACTCGTCTCTGGTAAGTCATGACTCGTCTCTGGTAAGTCATGGCTCGTCTCTGGTAAGTCATGACTCGTCTCTGGTAGGTCATGATGACTCGTCTCTGGTAAGTCGTGACTCGTCTCTGGTAAGTCATGACATGTCTCTGATAAGTCATGACTCGTCTCTGGTAAGTCATGACTCGTCTCTGGTAAGTCATGACATGTCTCTGGTAAGTCATGACTCGTCTCTGGTAAGTCGTGACTTGTCTCTGGTAAGTCATGATGACTCGTCTCTGGTAAGTCATGATGACTCGTCTCTGGTAAGTCATGATGACTCGTCTATGGTAAGTCATGATGACTCGTCTCTGGTTAGTCATGACTCGTCTCTGATAAGTCATGACTCGTCTCTGATAAGTCATGACTCGTCTCTGGTAAGTCATGACTCGTCTCTGGTAAGTCATGATGACTCGTCTCTGGTAAGTCATGACTCGTCTCTGGTAAGTCATGATGACTCGTCTCTGGTAAGTCATGATGACTCGTCTCTGATAAGTCATGACTCGTCTCTGGTAAGTCATGACTCTTCTCTGGTAAGTCATGACATGTCTCTGATAAGTCATGACATGTCTCTGATAAGTCATGACTCGTCTCTGGTAAGTCATGACTCGTCTCTGGTAAGTCATGACATGTCTCTGATAAGTCATGACTCGTCTCTGGTAAGTCATGACTCGTCTCTGGTAAGTCATGACATGTCTCTGGTAAGTCATGACTCGTCTCTGGTAAGTCATGACTCGTCTCTGGTAAGTCATGATGACTCGTCTCTGGTAAGTCATGACTCGTCTCTGGTAAGTCATGATGAACCGTCTCTGGTAAGTCATGACTCGTCTCTGGTAAGTCATGATGACTCGTCTCTGGTAAGTCATGATGACTCGTCTCTGATAAGTCAGGACTCGTCTCTGGTAAGTCATGATGAACCGTCTCTGGTAAGTCATGACTCGTCTCTGGTAAGTCATGACTCGTCTCTGGTAAGTCATGATGACTCGCCTCTGGTAAGTCATGACTCGTCTCTGGTAAGTCATGACTCGTCTCTGGTAAGTCATGATGACTCGTCTCTGGTAAGTCGTGACTCGTCTCTGGTAAGTCATGATGACTCGTCTCTGGTAAGTCATGACTCGTCTCTGGTAAGTCATGACTCGTCTCTGGTAAGTCATGACATGTCTCTGGTAAGTCATGACTCGTCTCTGGTAAGTCATGACTCGTCTCTGGTAAGTCATGATGACTCGTCTCTGGTAAGTCATGACTCGTCTCTGGTAAGTCATGATGAACCGTCTCTGGTAAGTCATGACTCGTCTCTGGTAAGTCATGATGACTCGTCTCTGGTAAGTCATGATGACTCGTCTCTGATAAGTCAGGACTCGTCTCTGGTAAGTCATGATGAACCGTCTTTGGTAAGTCATGACTCGTCTCTGGTAAGTCATGACTCGTCTCTGGTAAGTCATGATGACTCGTCTCTGGTAAGTCGTGACTCGTCTCTGGTAAGTCATGATGACTCGTCTCTGGTAAGTCATGACTCGTCTCTGATAAGTCATGACTCGTCTCTGGTAAGTCATGACTCGTCTCTGGTAAGTCATGATGACTCGTCTCTGGTAAGTCATGATGACTCGTCTCTGATAAGTCATGACTCGTCTCTGGTAAGTCATGACTCGTCTCTGGTAAGTCATGATGACTCGTCTCTGGTAAGTCATGATGACATGTCTCTGGTAAGTCATGACTCGTCTCTGGTAAGTGATGACTCGTCTCTGATAAGTCATGACATGTCTCTGATAAGTCATGACATGTCTCTGATAAGTCATGACTCGTCTCTGGTAAGTCATGACCCGTATCTGGTAAGTCATGACATGTCTCTGATAAGTCATGACTCGTCTCTGGTAAGTCATGACTCGTCTCTGGTAAGTCATGACATGTCTCTGGTAAGTCATGACTCGTCTCTGGTAAGTCATGACTCGTCTCTGGTAAGTCATGATGACTCGTCTCTGGTAAGTCATGATTCGTCTCTGGTAAGTCATGATGAACCGTCTCTGGTAAGTCATGACTCGTCTCTGGTAAGTCATGACTCGTCTCTGGTAAGTCATGACTCGTCTCTGGTAAGTCATGATGACTCGTCTCTGATAAGTCATGACATCTCTCTGATAAGTCATGACATGTCTCTGATAAGTCATGACTCGTCTCTGGTAAGTCATGACTCGTCTCTGGTAAGTCATGACATGTCTCTGATAAGTCATGACTCGTCTCTGGTAAGTCATGACTCGTCTCTGGTAAGTCATGACATGTCTCTGGTAAGTCATGACTCGTCTCTGGTAAGTCGTGACTCGTCTCTGGTAAGTCATGATGACTCGTCTCTGGTAAGTCATGATGACTCGTCTCTGGTAAGTCATGATGACTCGTCTATGGTAAGTCATGATTCGTCTCTGGTAAGTCATGACTCGTCTCTGGTAAGTCATGACTCGTCTCTGGTAAGTCATGACATGTCTCTGATAAGTCATGACTCGTCTCTGGTAAGTCATGACTCGTCTCTGGTAAGTCACGACTCGTCTCTGGTAAGTCATGACTCGTCTCTGGTAAGTCATGACTCGTCTCTGGTAAGTCATGACTCGTCTCTGGTAAGTCATGACTCGTCTCTGGTAAGTCATGATGACTCGTCTCTGGTAAGTCATGACTCGTCTCTGGTAAGTCATGACTCGTCTCTGGTAAGTCATGACTCGTCTCTGGTAAGTCATGATGACTCGTCTCTGGTAAGTCATGATGACTCGTCTCTGATAAGTCATGATGACTCGTCTCTGGTAAGTCATGACTCGTCTCTGGTAAGTCATGATGACTCGTCTCTGGTAAGTCATGACTCGTCTCTGGTAAGTCATGATGACTTGTCTCTGGTAAGTCATGATGACTCGTCTCTGGTAAGTCATGACATGTCTCTGATAAGTCATGACTCGTCTCTGGTAAGTCATGACTCGTCTCTGGTAAGTCATGACTCGTCTCTGGTAAGTCATGACTCGTCTCTGGTAAGTCGTGACTCGTCTCTGGTAAGTCATGATGACTCGTCTCGGGTAAGTCATGATGACTCGTCTCTGGTAAGTCATGATGACTCGTCTCTGTTAAGTCATGACTCGTCTCTGGTAAGTCATGATGACTCGTCTCTGGTAAGTCATGATGACTCGTCTCTGGTAAGTCATGACTCGTCTCTGGTAAGTCGTGACTCGTCTCTGGTAAGTCATGACTCGTCTCTGGTAAGTCATGACTCGTCTCTGGTAAGTCATGACTCGTCTCTGGTAAGTCATGACTCGTCTCTAGTAAGTCGTGACTCGTCTCTGGTAAGTCATGATGACTCGTCTCTGGTAAGTCATGACTCGTCTCTGGTAAGTCATGACTCGTCTCTGGTAAGTCATGACTCGTCTCTGGTAAGTCGTGACTCGTTTCTGGTAAGTCATGATGACTCGTCTCTGGTAAGTCATGATGACTCGTCTCTGGTAAGTCATGATGACTCGTCTCTGGTAAGTCATGATGACTCGTCTCTGGTAAGTCATGACATGTCTCTGATAAGTCATGACTCGTCTCTGGTAAGTCGTGATGACTCGTCTCTGATAAGTCATGACATGTCTCTGATAAGTCATGACTCGTCTCTGGTAAGTCATGATGACTCGTCTCTGGTAAGTCGTGACTCGTCTCTGGTAAGTCATGATGACTCGTCTCTGGTAAGTCATGATGACTCGTCTCTGGTAAGTCATGATGACTCGTCTCTGGTAAGTCATGATGACTCGTCTCTGGTAAGTCATGATGACTCGTCTCTGGTAAGTCATGACTCGTCTCTGATAAGTCATGACTGGTCTCTGGTAAGTCGTGATGACTCGTCTCTGATAAGTCATGACATGTCTCTGATAAGTCATGACATGTCTCTGATAAGTCATGATGACTCGTCTCTGGTGAGTCATGACTCGTCTCTGGTAAGTCATGACTCGTCTCTGGTAAGTCATGATGACTCGTCTCTGGTAAGTCATGACGACTCGTCTCTGGTAAGTCATGACTCGTCTCTGGTAAGTCATGATGACTCGTCTCTGATAAGTTATGACATGTCTCTGATAAGTCATGACTCGTCTCTGGTAAGTCATGACTCGTCTCTGGTAAGTCACGACTCGTCTCTGGTAAGTCATGATGAACCGTCTCTAGTAAGTCATGACTCGTCTCTGGTAAGTCATGATGACTCGTCTCTGATAAGTCGTGACTCGTCTCTGGTAAGTCATGATGACTCGTCTCTGGTAAGTCATGATGACTCGTCTCTGGTAAGTCATGATGACTCGTGTCTGGTAAGTCATGATGACTCGTCTCTGGTAAGTCATGATGACTCGTCTCTGGTAAGTCATGACTCGTCTCTGGTAAGTCATGATGACTCGTCTCTGGTAAGTCATGACTCGTCTCTGATAAGTCATGACTCGTCTCTGGTAAGTCGTGATGACATGTCTCTGATAAGTCATGACTCGTCTCTGGTAAGTCATGATGACTCGTCTCTGGTAAGTCGTGACTCGTCTCTGGTAAGTCATGATGACTCGTCTCTGGTAAGTCATGACTCGTCTCTGGTAAGTCATGATGACTCGTCTCTGGTAAGTCATGATGACTCGTCTCTGGTAAGTCATGATGACTCGTCTCTGATAAGTCATGACTCGTCTCTGGTAAGTCATGATGACTCGTCTCTGGTAAGTCATGACTCGTCTCTGGTAAGTCATGATGACTCGTCTCTGATAAGTCATGACATGTCTCTGATAAGTCATGACTCGTCTCTGGTAAGTCATGACTCGTCTCTGGTAAGTCATGACTCGTCTCTGGTAAGTCATGATGAACCGTCTCTGGTAAGTCATGACTCGTCTCTGGTAAGTCATGACTCGTCTCTGGTAAGTCATGACTCGTCTCTGGTAAGTCATGACTCGTCTCTGGTAAGTCATGACTCGTCTCTGGTAAGTCATGACTCGTCTCTGGTAAGTCATGACATGTCTCTGGTAAGTCATGATGACTCGTCTCTGGTAAGTCATGACTCGTCTCTGGTAAGTCATGATGACTCGTCTCTGGTAAGTCATGACTCGTCTCTAGTAAGTCATGATGACTCGTCTCTGGTAAGTCATGACTCGTCTCTGGTAAGTCATGACTCGTCTCTGGTAAGTCATGACTCGTCTCTGGTAAGTCATGACATGTCTCTGGTAAGTCATGATGACTCGTCTCTGGTAAGTCATGACTCGTCTCTGGTAAGTCATGATGACTCGTTTCTGGTAAGTCATGACTCGTCTCTGGTAAGTCATGATGACTCGTCTCTGGTAAGTCATGACTCGTCTCTGGTAAGTCATGACTCGTCTCTGGTAAGTCATGACTCGTCTCTGGTAAGTCATGACATGTCTCTGGTAAGTCATGATGACTCGTCTCTGGTAAGTCATGACTCGTCTCTGGTAAGTCATGATGACTCGTCTCTGGTAAGTCATGACTCGTCTCTGGTAAGTCATGACTCGTCTCTGGTAAGTCATGACTCGTCTCTGGTAAGTCATGACTCGTCTCTGGTAAGTCATGATGACACGTCTCTGATAAGTCATGACTCGTCTCTGGTAAGTCATGACTCGTCTCTGGTAAGTCATGATGACTCGTCTCTGATAAGTCATGACATGTCTCTGATAAGTCATGACATGTCTCTGATAAGTCATGACTCGTCTCTGGTAAGTCATGACTCGTCTCTGGTAAGTCATGACATGTCTCTGGTAAGTCATGACTCGTCTCTGGTAAGTCGTGACTCGTCTCTGGTAAGTCATGACTCGTCTCTGGTAAGTCATGATGACTCGTCTCTGGTAAGTCATGATGACTCGTCTCTGGTAAGTCATGACTCGTCTCTGGTAAGTCATGACACGTCTCTGGTAAGTCATGATGACTCGTCTCTGGTAAGTCATGACTCGTCTCTGATAAGTCATGACTCGTCTCTGGTAAGTCATGATGACTCGTCTCTGGTAAGTCATGATGACTCGTCTCTGGTAAGTCATGACATGTCTCTGGTAAGTCATGACTCGTCTCTGGTAAGTCATGACTCGTCTCTGGTAAGTCATGACTCGTCTCTGGTAAGTCATGATGACTCGTCTCTGGTAAGTCATGACTCGTCTCTGATAAGTCATGATGACTCGTCTCTGGTAAGTCATGATGACTCGTCTCTGATAAGTCATGATGACTCGTCTCTGGTAAGTCATGACTCGTCTCTGATAAGTCATGACTCGTCTCTGGTAAGTCATGATGACTCGTCTCTGGTAAGTCATGACTCGTCTCTGGTAAGTCATGACTCGTATCTGGTAAGTCATGATGACTCGTCTCTGGTAAGTCATGATGACTCGTCTCTGGTAAGTCATGATGACTCGTCTCTGGTAAGTCATGACTCGTCTCTGGTAAGTCATGACTCGTCTCTGGTAAGTCATGACTCGTCTCTGATAAGTCATGACTCTTCTCTGGTAAGTCATGATGACTCGTCTCTGGTAAGTCATGACTCGTCTCTGGTAAGTCATGATGACTCGTCTCTGGTAAGTCATGACTCGTCTCTGATAAGTCATGACTCGTCTCTGGTAAGTCATGATGACTCGTCTCTGGTAAGTCATGATGACTCGTCTCTGATAAGTCATGACTCGTCTCTGGTAAGTCATGATGACTCGTCTCTGGTAAGTCGTGACTCGTCTCTGATAAGTCATGATGACTCGTCTCTAGTAAGTCATGATGACTCGTCTCTGGTAAGTCATGACTCGTCTCTGATAAGTCATGATGACTCGTCTCTGGAAAGTCATGATGACTCGTCTCTGGTAAGTCGTGACTCGTCTATGATAAGTCATGATGACTCGTCTCTGGTAAGTCATGATGACTCGTCTCTGGTAAGTCATGACTCGTCTCTGGTAAGTCATGATGACTCGTCTCTGGTAAGTCATGACTCGTCTCTGATAAGTCATGACTCGTCTCTGGTAAGTCATGACTCGTCTCTGGTAAGTCATGACTCGTCTCTGGTAAGTCATGACTCGTCTCTGATAAGTCATGATGACTCGTCTCTGGTAAGTCATGATGACTCGTCTCTGATAAGTCATGATGACTCGTCTCTGGTAAGTCATGATGACTCGTCTCTGGTAAGTCATAATGACTCGTCTCTGGTAAGTCATGACTCGTCTCTGATAAGTTATGACTCGTCTCTGGTAAGTCATGACTCGTCTCTGATAAGTCATGACTCGTCTCTGATAAGTCATGACTCGTCTCTGGTAAGTCATGCCTCGTCTCTGATAAGTCATGACTCGTCTCTGGTAAGTCATGACTCGTCTCTGGTAAGTCATGACTCGTCTCTGGTAAGTCATGACTCGTCTCTGGTAAGTCATGATGACTCGTCTCTGGTAAGTCATGACTCGTCTCTGGTAAGTCATGACTCGTCTCTGATAAGTCATGACTCGTCTCTGGTATGTCATGACTCGTCTCTGGTAAGTCATGACTCGTCTCTGGTAAGTCATGACTCGTCTCTGGTAAGTCATGACTCGTCTCTGATAAATCATGATGACTCGTCTCTGGTAAGTCATGATGACTCGTCTCTGATAAGTCATGACTCGTCTCTGGTAAGTCATGATGACTCGTCTCTGGTAAGTCATGACTCGTCTCTGGTAAGTCATGATGACTCGTCTCTGGTAAGTCATGATGACTCGTCTCTGGTAAGTCATGATGACTCGTCTCTGGTAAGTCGTGACTCGTCTCTGGTAAGTCATGACTCGTCTCTGGTAAGTCATGACTCGTCTCTGGTAAGTCATGATGACTCGTCTCTGGTAAGTCATGACTCGTCTCTGGTAAGTCATGATGACTCGTCTCTGGTAAGTCATGATGACTCGTCTCTGGTAAGTCATGACATGTCTCTGATAAGTCATGACTCGTCTCTGGTAAGTCGTGACTCGTCTCTGGTAAGTCATGACATGTCTCTGGTAAGTCATGACTCGTTTCTGGTAAGTCATGACTCGTCTCTGGTAAGTCATGACACGTCTCTGGTAAGTCATGATGACTCGTCTCTGGTAAGTCATGACTCGTCTCTGATAAGTCATGACTCGTCTCTGGTAAGTCATGATGACTCGTCTCTGGTAAGTCATGATGACTCGTCTCTGGTAAGTCATGACTCGTCTCTGATAAGTCATGATGACTCGTCTCTGGTAAGTCATGATGACTCGTCTCTGATAAGTCATGATGACTCGTCTCTGGTAAGTCATGACTCGTCTCTGATAAGTCATGACTCGTCTCTGGTAAGTCATGATGACTCGTCTCTGGTAAGTCATGACTCGTCTCTGGTAAGTCATGACTCGTATCTGGTAAGTCATGATGACTCGTCTCTGGTAAGTCATGATGACTCGTCTCTGGTAAGTCATGATGACTCGTCTCTGTTAAGTCATGACTCGTCTCTGGTAAGTCATGACTCGTCTCTGGTAAGTCATGACTCGTCTCTGATAAGTCATGACTCGTCTCTGGTAAGTCATGATGACTCGTCTCTGGTAAGTCATGACTCGTCTCTGGTAAGTCATGATGACTCGTCTCTGGTAAGTCATGACTCGTCTCTGATAAGTCATGACTCGTCTCTGGTAAGTCATGATGACTCGTCTCTGGTAAGTCATGATGACTCGTCTCTGATAAGTCATGACTCGTCTCTGGTAAGTCATGATGACTCGTCTCTGGTAAGTCATGATGACTCGTCTCTGGTAAGTCATGACTCGTCTCTGATAAGTCATGATGACTCGTCTCTGGTAAGTCATGATGACTCGTCTCTGGTAAGTCGTGACTCGTCTCTGATAAGTCATGATGACTCGTCTCTGGTAAGTCATGATGACTCGTCTCTGGTAAGTCATGACTCGTCTCTGGTAAGTCATGATGACTCGTCTCTGGTAAGTCATGACTCGTCTCTGATAAGTCATGACTCGTCTCTGGTAAGTCATGATGACTCGTCTCTGGTAAGTCATGACTCGTCTCTGGTAAGTCATGATGACTCGTCTCTGGTAAGTCATGACTCGTCTCTGATAAGTCATGACTCGTCTCTGGTAAGTCATGACTCGTCTCTGGTAAGTCATGACTCGTCTCTGGTAAGTCATGACTCGTCTCTGATAAGTCATGATGACTCGTCTCTGGTAAGTCATGATGACTCGTCTCTGATAAGTCATGATGACTCGTCTCTGGTAAGTCATGATGACTCGTCTCTGGTAAGTCATGATGACTCGTCTCTGGTAAGTCATGACTCGTCTCTGATAAGTCATGACTCGTCTCTGGTAAGTCATGACTCGTCTCTGATAAGTCATGACTCGTCTCTGATAAGTCATGACTCGTCTCTGGTAAGTCATGCCTCGTCTCTGATAAGTCATGACTCGTCTCTGGTAAGTCATGACTCGTCTCTGGTAAGTCATGACTCGTCTCTGGTAAGTCATGATGACTCGTCTCTGGTAAGTCATGACTCGTCTCTGGTAAGTCATGACTCGTCTCTGATAAGTCATGACTCGTCTCTGGTATGTCATGACTCGTCTCTGGTAAGTCATGACTCGTCTCTGGTAAGTCATGACTCGTCTCTGGTAAGTCATGACTCGTCTCTGATAAATCATGATGACTCGTCTCTGGTAAGTCATGATGACTCGTCTCTGATAAGTCATGACTCGTCTCTGGTAAGTCATGATGACTCGTCTCTGGTAAGTCATGACTCGTCTCTGGTAAGTCATGATGACTCGTCTCTGGTAAGTCATGATGACTCGTCTCTGGTAAGTCATGATGACTCGTCTCTGGTAAGTCGTGACTCGTCTCTGGTAAGTCATGACTCGTCTCTGGTAAGTCATGACTCGTCTCTGGTAAGTCATGATGACTCGTCTCTGGTAAGTCATGACTCGTCTCTGGTAAGTCATGATGACTCGTCTCTGGTAAGTCATGATGACTCGTCTCTGGTAAGTCATGACATGTCTCTGATAAGTCATGACTCGTCTCTGGTAAGTCGTGACTCGTCTCTGGTAAGTCATGACATGTCTCTGGTAAGTCATGACTCGTCTCTGGTAAGTCATGACTCGTCTCTGGTAAGTCATGACACGTCTCTGGTAAGTCATGATGACTCGTCTCTGGTAAGTCATGACTCGTCTCTGATAAGTCATGACTCGTCTCTGGTAAGTCATGATGACTCGTCTCTGGTAAGTCATGATGACTCGTCTCTGGTAAGTCATGACTCGTCTCTGATAAGTCATGATGACTCGTCTCTGGTAAGTCATGATGACTCGTCTCTGATAAGTCATGATGACTCGTCTCTGGTAAGTCATGACTCGTCTCTGATAAGTCATGACTCGTCTCTGGTAAGTCATGATGACTCGTCTCTGGTAAGTCATGACTCGTCTCTGGTAAGTCATGACTCGTATCTGGTAAGTCATGATGACTCGTCTCTGGTAAGTCATGATGACTCGTCTCTGGTAAGTCATGATGACTCGTCTCTGGTAAGTCATGACTCGTCTCTGGTAAGTCATGACTCGTCTCTGGTAAGTCATGACTCGTCTCTGATAAGTCATGACTCGTCTCTGGTAAGTCATGATGACTCGTCTCTGGTAAGTCATGACTCGTCTCTGGTATGTCATGATGACTCGTCTCTGGTAAGTCATGACTCGTCTCTGATAAGTCATGACTCGTCTCTGGTAAGTCATGATGACTCGTCTCTGGTAAGTCATGATTACTCGTCTCTGATAAGTCATGACTCGTCTCTGGTAAGTTATGATGGCTCGTCTCTGGTAAGTCGTGACTCGTCTCTGATAAGTCATGATGACTCGTCTCTGGTAAGTCATGATGACTCGTCTCTGGTAAGTCATGACTCGTCTCTGATAAGTCATGATGACTCGTCTCTGGTAAGTCATGATGACTCGTCTCTGGTAAGTCGTGACTCGTCTCTGATAAGTCATGATGACTCGTCTCTGGTAAGTCATGATGACTCGTCTCTGGTAAGTCATGACTCGTCTCTGGTAAGTCATGATGACTCGTCTCTGGTAAGTCATGACTCGTCTCTGATAAGTCATGACTCGTTTCTGGTAAGTCATGATTCGTCTCTGGTAAGTCATGACTCGTCTCTGGTAAGTCATGACTCGTCTCTGATAAGTCATGATGACTCGTCTCTGGTAAGTCATGATGACTCGTCTCTGGTAAGTCATGACTCGTCTCTGGTAAGTCATGATGACTCGTCTCTGGTAAGTCATGACTCGTCTCTGATAAGTCATGACTCGTTTCTGGTAAGTCATGATTCGTCTCTGGTAAGTCATGACTCGTCTCTGGTAAGTCATGACTCGTCTCTGATAAGTCATGATGACTCGTCTCTGGTAAGTCATGATGACTCGTCTCTGGTAAGTCATGATGACTCGTCTCTGATAAGTTATGACTCGTCTCTGGTAAGTCATGTCATGACTCGTCTCTGATAAGTCATGACTCGTCTCTGATAAGTCATGACTCGTCTCTGGTAAGTCATGACTCGTCTC
Organism: Chirona hameri; assembly: GCA_036785665.1. NCBI lineage: Eukaryota > Metazoa > Arthropoda > Thecostraca > Balanomorpha > Balanidae > Chirona > Chirona hameri. The sequence goes on along the minus strand of JAXIVJ010007319.1, from coordinate 30,101 downwards.
TGATAAGTCATGACTCGTCTCTGGTAAGTCATGACTCGTCTCTGGTAAGTCATGACTCGTCTCTGGTAAGTCATGACTCGTCTCTGGTAAGTCATGATGACTCGTCTCTGGTAAGTCATGCCTCGTCTCTGATAAGTCATGACTCGTCTCTGGTAAGTCATGACTCGTCTCTGGTAAGTCATGACTCGTCTCTGGTAAGTCATGATGACTCGTCTCTGGTAAGTCATGACTCGTCTCTGGTAAGTCATGACTCGTCTCTGATAAGTCATGACTCGTCTCTGGTATGTCATGACTCGTCTCTGGTAAGTCATGACTCGTCTCTGGTAAGTCATGACTCGTCTCTGGTAAGTCATGACTCGTCTCTGATAAATCATGATGACTCGTCTCTGGTAAGTCATGATGACTCGTCTCTGATAAGTCATGACTCGTCTCTGGTAAGTCATGATGACTCGTCTCTGGTAAGTCATGACTCGTCTCTGGTAAGTCATGATGACTCGTCTCTGGTAAGTCATGATGACTCGTCTCTGGTAAGTCATGATGACTCGTCTCTGGTAAGTCGTGACTCGTCTCTGGTAAGTCATGACTCGTCTCTGGTAAGTCATGACTCGTCTCTGGTAAGTCATGATGACTCGTCTCTGGTAAGTCATGACTCGTCTCTGGTAAGTCATGATGACTCGTCTCTGGTAAGTCATGATGACTCGTCTCTGGTAAGTCATGACATGTCTCTGATAAGTCATGACTCGTCTCTGGTAAGTCGTGACTCGTCTCTGGTAAGTCATGACATGTCTCTGGTAAGTCATGACTCGTCTCTGGTAAGTCATGACTCGTCTCTGGTAAGTCATGACACGTCTCTGGTAAGTCATGATGACTCGTCTCTGGTAAGTCATGACTCGTCTCTGATAAGTCATGACTCGTCTCTGGTAAGTCATGATGACTCGTCTCTGGTAAGTCATGATGACTCGTCTCTGGTAAGTCATGACTCGTCTCTGATAAGTCATGATGACTCGTCTCTGGTAAGTCATGATGACTCGTCTCTGATAAGTCATGATGACTCGTCTCTGGTAAGTCATGACTCGTCTCTGATAAGTCATGACTCGTCTCTGGTAAGTCATGATGACTCGTCTCTGGTAAGTCATGACTCGTCTCTGGTAAGTCATGACTCGTATCTGGTAAGTCATGATGACTCGTCTCTGGTAAGTCATGATGACTCGTCTCTGGTAAGTCATGATGACTCGTCTCTGGTAAGTCATGACTCGTCTCTGGTAAGTCATGACTCGTCTCTGGTAAGTCATGACTCGTCTCTGATAAGTCATGACTCGTCTCTGGTAAGTCATGATGACTCGTCTCTGGTAAGTCATGACTCGTCTCTGGTATGTCATGATGACTCGTCTCTGGTAAGTCATGACTCGTCTCTGATAAGTCATGACTCGTCTCTGGTAAGTCATGATGACTCGTCTCTGGTAAGTCATGATTACTCGTCTCTGATAAGTCATGACTCGTCTCTGGTAAGTTATGATGGCTCGTCTCTGGTAAGTCGTGACTCGTCTCTGATAAGTCATGATGACTCGTCTCTGGTAAGTCATGATGACTCGTCTCTGGTAAGTCATGACTCGTCTCTGATAAGTCATGATGACTCGTCTCTGGTAAGTCATGATGACTCGTCTCTGGTAAGTCGTGACTCGTCTCTGATAAGTCATGATGACTCGTCTCTGGTAAGTCATGATGACTCGTCTCTGGTAAGTCATGACTCGTCTCTGGTAAGTCATGATGACTCGTCTCTGGTAAGTCATGACTCGTCTCTGATAAGTCATGACTCGTTTCTGGTAAGTCATGATTCGTCTCTGGTAAGTCATGACTCGTCTCTGGTAAGTCATGACTCGTCTCTGATAAGTCATGATGACTCGTCTCTGGTAAGTCATGATGACTCGTCTCTGATAAGTCATGATGACTCGTCTCTGGTAAGTCATGATGACTCGTCTCTGGTAAGTCATGATGACTCGTCTCTGATAAGTTATGACTCGTCTCTGGTAAGTCATGTCATGACTCGTCTCTGATAAGTCATGACTCGTCTCTGATAAGTCATGACTCGTCTCTGGTAAGTCATGACTCGTCTCTGATAAGTCATGACTCGTCTCTGGTAAGTCATGACTCGTCTCTGGTAAGTCATGACTCGTCTCTGGTAAGTCATGACTCGTCTCTGGTAAGTCATGATGACTCGTCTCTGGTAAGTCATGACTCGTCTCTGATAAGTCATGACTCGTCTCTGGTAAGTCATGACTCGTCTCTGATAAGTCATGACTCGTCTCTGGTAAGTCATGACTCGTCTCTGGTAAGTCATGACTCGTCTCTGGTAAGTCATGACTCGTCTCTGATAAGTCATGATGACTCGTCTCTGGTAAGTCATGATGACTCGTCTCTGATAAGTCATGACTCGTCTCTGGTAATTCATGATGACTCGTCTCTGGTAAGTCATGACTCGTCTCTGGTAAGTCATGATGACTCGTCTCTGGTAAGTCATGATGACTCGTCTCTGGTAAGTCATGATGACTCGTCTCTGATAAGTCGTGACTCGTCTCTGGTAAGTCATGACTCGTCTCTGGTAAGTCATGATGACTCGTCTCTGATAAGTCATGACTCGTCTCTGGTAAGTCATGATGACTCGTCTCTGGTAAGTCATGACTCGTCTCTGATAAGTCATGATGACATGTCTCTGGTAAGTCATGACTCGTCTCTGGTAAGTCATGATGACTCGTCTCTGGTAAGTCATGATGACTCGTCTCTGATAAGTCATGACTCGTCTCTGGTAAGTCATGATGACTCGTCTCTGGTAAGTCATGACTCGTCTCTGATAAGTCATGACTCGTCTCTGGTAAGTCATGACTCGTCTCTGGTAAGTCATGACTCGTCTCTGATAAGTCATGATGACTCGTCTCTGGTAAGTCATGATGACTCGTCTCTGGTAAGTCATGATGACTCGTCTCTGGTAAGTCGTGACTCGTCTCTGGTAAGTCATGACTCGTCTCTGGCAAGTTCGGTACAGCTGTCCCTGTTCGCTGCTGCACGCCGCGCTGGCTGTAGAGTTGCGCTGTTTATACTTGTTATCACTGCGGATGTTAATCTTGGGACCTGCTGCAGGGCGGCTGCAGTGCGGCTGCAGGGCGGGGCTGCAGAGTGTTCTATGACCGCCGGGAGAGTGCGGGAAAACCCGCGAAGTCCCGCGGGTCGGAATGATAACAGACCGAGCCTACTGGCTCGACAGATCACCCGGAAAAGTCAGACTCCGCCCCAGACTCCTCCCCAGACCGCTCATCAACTTCGCTGCCCGAGTCGTTTCCGGAAAACGCAAGCACGACCGCGTTTCTGGTGTGCGTGACGCGCTGGGGTGGCTGGATGCTCCCAACCTCGTCCTCTACCAAACCCTCTGCCTTCTCCACAAAGTCCGCCGCACCGCTGAGCCGGAGAGTCTCGCCGAGATATTCGTCACCCACTGTGACAGGCCTGCCCACTCGCGGCCCACTAGGCAGGACCGGCTCCTATTCCTACCGCGGGTTAGGACGGAGACTGGCAAGAGGCGCTTCGCCTACCGCGCTGCGCTTGGCATGAACGAGCTGCCACGCGAGTTCAACGATATGTCTGTCAGACAATTTAAAAGACAGCTGAAGCGCCGACTCCTGCCAGCAAATGTCTGATTTTGTTTCGATTTCGGTGTGGACGTATGTGTATATATGTGCGTATGTTTTACTATGTCCTGTCTTATCCCATGTGTATCCCTTTTTGACTCAGAACTGTAAAAACCACATTCGTGTGGATTGTTCGTTATTATACAATACAATACAATACAGATTCCACTGCTGAGTCTACCACTTAACCCTCGCCAGCGTGCAGGGTCTGATACCTACGTACACCGTGCCGGGCGACCCTCTGGCGTTTCGCCCCTAATTGAGCTAGAGCTTCGATTAAAAAACGAGCATGTTTCTGGTGATGAGAGGAAGCCTTTAATACCCAATGTTAAGGCCCTGGATTAATAGGTGACTTCTGAGGTCATGTCAATGACCCGGATGTCATCCAAATCGTGAATGTGTAGAAATTGAATTATAATTCAGCTAAAATCGTGAATGAGCATACAATTATGTAATATGGGTGCCAGATGTGAAATCCGCGTCACAAAATGTCCTAGAAACTACCCGAAACTAAAAAGGTCATCTCAGGTCATCGGAGGTCAGTGACCTCGGTTGACCTGTGAAAGTACGCGACCCCAGTGGTACATATAATAAAGTAAAATGGATGCCAAATTTTAATCAGCGTCACAAAATGTCCTAGAAACTACCAGAGGACTAAAAGTCATATCAGGTCATCGGAGGCCACAATCTCACTGGAAACCATAAATGTCACCAGTCGACAGTTCAGTTCAGTTCAGTTTATTAGAACATTCCATAGGTATGGGTATTGCTGTTCCACGTCGGGTACATACATGGGCAAAACCCATACGCAAATGCATTGTAAAAAGAAACACAGTAAAACACCGCAAAACGACAAAGTAAAACGAATCAGAGGGACGGTAAAAACATGCTAAGACTTTATTAAGAGCATGGCATATCCTGTAACGCCGCCTAGAAGGCGTTGACTGTGGGCTTATTCCGGATAGATGGCGGGAGTACGCTCCACGCCAAAGCCACACGGTGGGAGAACACCCGCTGCGATGCACTCTGGTTGCATTTGGTCACATGCAGGTCACATCTCTCAGAGGCGCGAGTCCGCCTTGTCGGCACGTCGCTCCGTCGGGTGAACATTTCCCGGATCGCTACAGGCGAGTCATCGTGCATCAGTGCGCTAAACACTTTGACAAGGTCACGGCGCACTACCAGAGTCTCGATCTTTGGCCAGTTCAGTGACTTAAGAGCCGATGTGATGTGGTGCTACTTTTTGAATCCAGTGACGGGCCTCGCTGCAAAGTTAATAACTTTTTGAATTTTGTGTAGCTGACCCTTGGCAGCCGCAGCCCACACGCTCAGGCAGTAAGTGATGTGTGGGAAGACGTAGGCCTGAATGATCATTTTGATGACATCACTGGAGAAGTAATGCCGAAACTTGTACAGGGTTACAAGAATTCGGTTACATTTCTGGACTACAGCCGTCACATCCCCCAAGTCATCCCGGCGTCGATAATAACGCCCAGAACCTTGACCTTCTCCGAAGGTCGTACTGTCGAGTCCCCGATTTTGAAGTAGAAGTTTGCCGACTTTTTCAGATTTTGCCTGGACCCGACTAGCATGAAGTCTGTTTTTCCTTCGTTCATTTTCAGTGAATTAGCGTTAAACCAGGTCTGGAGATCGTTTACGGTGGTTTCTAGTCTGTTTTTTTTTAAATCATCGAGGCCGAACCCGTCCGGAGACGTACAGTCCAGGTGCACTGTGTCATCAGCGTAGGTAGTCAGACTTCCGTAAGAAAGTAGCACGGCAGGTCGGCGGTAAACAATATAAAGAGAATCGGTCCAATAATCGAGCACTGGGGCACTCCGCATGACACCGGCAAACAGCGTCGTCCACCCCGAACAATCTGCCCTCGGCCGCTATAATAACTACGGAACCAGTCAATGTCCATAACACCGTACCAAGACAGTGTTGTGAGGAGAACGTCGTGGTCGACGCTGTCGAACGCCTTGGATAGGTCGACTATCGTTACCGACAATACGAGCCCTCTGTCGGTGTTTTTGACCAGGTGATCGACAGCGGCGAGCACGGCGTCCTCGGTAGAGTGGCGCACCCTATACGCATACTGAGATGAGCTAAACAGATAGGCCGAGCTAAGATAACTAGTCAGTTGACAGCATACTACTTTATCCAAGATTTTTGACAAGACACTGATAAGTGAAATAGGACGATTGTTCGATGGCACAGTAGGGTCGCCTGATTTTGGTATCGGGACGACACACGCCGTCTTCCATGCGTCAGGGAACACTTTGGTGGTCAACGAGAGGTTAATGAGGCGAAGCAAGTGTGGACCGATCACCGGAAAGCATTGACGGCAGACAGTAGGCGGCCTGAAGTCCCCACGGCCCGCAATGACGACCCCCCGCAAGCCGACAGCGATGCGAGGTCCGACGTCCGCGAAGTAGCGGTTGAATTCGTCCGCCTTCTCCTCAGTGCCCCCTTGGTCCGAGGGCAGCGCGCCGCCAGCCGGCTCGGGGGAGGCAATGGCGAACCTCTTGAAAGTCGCCCAGAAGCCCCCGCGGTCGCCCGAGGTCAGGTCGCCGCACAGGAACTGCCGCCTGGTCGCGATAAGCCGACTCTTGACGCTGTTCCGCAGCTCGGTAAAGTCCGCCTTCGCCTCCGGCGTGCGCATGCACAGCCACGTGTCGCGAGCACTGTCCCGCTCAGCCATGAGCGCGCGCAGGTCCGGGTCCTCCAGCCAGGGACAGCTCGGCCGCGACACACGCACACGTCTCGGCGGGCAGTAGCGGTCCATGACCGCGTTCCATATGGTCATAAATTGTTCGACGCACGCGTTAACATCAGTGGCACCATCCACCTGGGTCCAGTCCGCTAACAAAAACTCCAGGCAGACAGCGTTCCAGTCGACCCACCGCCAGTTGCGAAGGACGCGCCACTGCGCCGGTCTACGCACACGGGGGAGGCGGGCGGTAGTCACAATCGGTTGGTGGTCGTTGATAGCGTCCGACAGAATAGACGTCTCCGGCGCTGGATCCGTGTGGTTGGTGATTATGTGGTCCAACTCCGACGGGGTGGGATGCAGGTGGGTGGGACCATCGATCAGCTGCGCTAGGTTGAGCTCGCTGATAAGGTCTAGATAGCGACGGGTGCCAGACGAGGCCGCATCCAGCACGTTGAAGTTGAAGTCCCCGAGTATGAACAGGGGCCTGCCTGCGCCTGCGGCCTTGCGGAGCTGAACCTCGAGGTGGTCCAGGCTGGCCGCGACCCCGCTGTTCGGCGGGCGGTAGATCACGCCTACCGTGGTCGGTAGGCCGCCGGACCAGGTCGCCACAGCCCACAGCGTCTCAAGCGGCCCGCCCGTCGGCATCGTCAGAGCCCTCGCCGTGATCTCCGTGCGGTGGATGATGGCGACGCCGCCCCCGCGCCGCTGCGTTCGGTCCCGCCGCAGCACGTTGTATCCGGGGAAACGTCAGGAATTCGGGCATCACGACCGGCGTAAGCCAGGTCTCCGTGAGGCAGAGAATGTCCAGCTGCTGGTCTTGTAGCAGCATCATGATGTCACTCAACTTCGGGATGAGAGAGCGCACGTTGAGGTGTCCGATTTTAAGTTGGCCTGCACAGATCACCTGTAGATATGCTTCTGGGCAACACACACTCGGAAACTGCACAAGTTACAAGCATCTATACTATGGGACGCCAGTCGCGCCTGACATGACCTTGAGAAACAGGTCACGGGTCATGGAGGTAGAAGTTCCAAATTTTGCTAGTATGTGTCCAATTGTTCACAAATACAGTACTGAGAATCGCATCGTAATCGGTTGATAACTACGCGAGTTATTCCCGAAAAACTGAAGGGGGGGGGGGGGGGGGGTGGCATCCACCCACCCCTACACTGGCGAGCAGTGTTCGTGACGGGCCCAACAACCCCCAGCCCGGCCCGGACTAGGCCCGGTCAAATTAATCATATTGAGGCCCAGGCCAGGTGCGGTCCGTTCAGATTAAGCATATTATTATTTTCACAAAATGTGCAATCATTATCCTGGCATATTTACTTGTATACTATAAATGTGAAACAAGAACCAACTATGCTAACCCAAAAAAACAAAAAAGCCACAGCAACAGCAACAGTGTGTTGCTGTGTAAGTGAACTGCTGGTTAAAATATTTTTGAGTTCTGACCTGAGCTTGTGCGACGCTCGCATTACTTCAAAATTGTCAGGCCCAGGCCCATCCAGAGCCCAGTGATTTGCTTAACCCTCGTCCGGGTAGGGCAAAATCACAACGTGTTCGGGTAGGGGGGTCGTACGACTCCCCCCCCTTAGCGTTTCGCCCCTAATTGAGCTAGAACTTCGATTCAAAGACGAGCGTGTTGCCTCTTACAAGAGGAAGCCGCTGATATCCGATTTTAAGGCATTGGGTCATAAGGTAATCTCTCAGGTCATGTCAATAACCCAAAAGTCATCAAAATTGTAAATGCGTATACATTGAATTTTATCAAGCTAGAATCGTGAATGAGCATATCATAATGCTTAATTGGTGCCAAATTCGTAATCAGCGTCACAAAATGTCAAAAAACTGCCAAATTCCAAAAAGGTCATTTCAGGTCATCTGAGGTCAGTGACCTCGGTAAACCTGCGGAAGCGCATGACCCCAGTTGAACATACAACTATGTAAAATCGATCCCAAATTTGAAATCAGCGGCACAAAATGTCCTAGAAACTGTCAGAAGCCCATAAAAGTCATCTGAGGTCATGGGAGGTCAATGACCTCAGTTGACCTCTGAAAAGGTCAATCGAGGTCACAATCTCAGTGGAAACCACAACTGTCACCTGGAAACACCTGTGCATATGCTCCTGAACAGCAAACACTCGGGAAACTGCACAAGTTGCAAGCATCGATACTGCGGGACGCCAGTTGCGCCTGACATGACCTTGAGAAACAGGTCATAGGTCACGGATCATGTGGGTTAGAAATTCACAATTTTCAGAGTATGTGGAAATGTTTTTCAAAAGTAGATTACTGAAAGTTCCATCGTAATCGGTTGGAAACTACGCGAGTTATTCTAGAAAACCGAGGGGGGGAGGCATACCCCACCCCCACCCCCTACCCGGGCGAGGGAGTTGAGGCCCGGCCCAGGTACAGCCCAGGCCCAGCCCAGGCCCAGCCCAGGCCCAGCCCAGGCCCAGCCCGGGCCCAGCCCATGGCCCATAGGGCCAGCCCAACCCATGGTGAACTCTGCTGGCGAGGGTGGTTAAAAGGCGAATTCACATCGGACGCATTTTGACGCAGACGCATGCAGGCACGCATCCAGGGGGCGGTGCCCCCCCCCCCCCCCCCCCCCCCCACCCCCCCCCCTGGAGGCCAGGAGGGCCCTTTTCGGCGCGCGCAGCGCACCGAAAAGGGCCGACGAGACCGCGCGAAGCGCGGTATCATGGGCTCTTTACCACGCGAAGCGTGGTCTTTAGAGAGTTTAGAGGACTTCAGAGGCCCATTTAGGGCCACCAAGGCCCTCTCTGAAAGACCAGAGGACCCTTGGACGTTCCAAAGAGCCCCGTGCATGTCAGAGGGGCCCTGACCAGACAGAAAGGGCCCCTGAGTGGGTCAGAGGGCCCCCTGAGCACGTCGAATGGCCGTGCGGCACGTGCGGTTGTCTTGGAAAAAGTTGACAAAATTGTAGGAAAAAAACTGGTGACAAACTTGGGGCTTCAGAATCCCAACGGTGACACACAGCTAGGGTTTCCCAGCCCCTGCCGAGCGGTGCCTCGGACAGACTACGAAGAGAGATGGCGTCTGCACACCTGGCCTCCCTGACGTCAGTGTGCCACGTGAGTCTGGACGGACGGGTCTGCGGAGGGCAAGACGATCAACGGCGGAGCTGGGGTGGCTATTGAGCTGCCGGACGGGGAGCGGCACGAGGTACAGATCCCGACAGGCGCCGCTATGCTCCAGCTTCCGAGCGGAAATGTCGCGCTTCAAGCGGCCCTCGCCTTCTTGACAGACAATGCGACCCACACCGAGGACCCGAACAACGTGTGCACTGCCCCCTGAACACGTCGAATGGGCCCCTAGCCAGCACAGAGTGTCTCCTGGGCAGGTCGAGAGGCCCCTGAGCATGTCGGCAAGGCGACAAAGCAGCCAGCGCAGTCCCTTGCCAGGTCGGAAGGGCCCCTTAGAAGGCTGGAGGGCCCCGGAGAGACCAGAGGGCCCCTGGAAAGTTAAAATGGCCCCCTGAGCAGATCGGAGGAGCCCCTGACCAGACCGAAAGGACCCCTGGGCGGGTAAGAAGGGTCCATGAGCATGCCGAATTGATCCCTGGCCAGCATGGAGGGGGCCCCAGGGCAGGTGTTGTTGTGATTGTTAGTTCCCTCCAGCCGGCGGCACAGCCGCCGAGATAGCCTCACGGCTCTGGAGGGCCCTGGCAGCGGCCCCCCAAGGCTGCCACCTCGTCGTCGCTCCGGACGAGGTTAGATGTGTCGGGTTGATCGTACCGGAGGCGCCTGAATCGGAGCGCCATCAGGGCCTGGCACCTCATCAGCAACATGTGCTGGAGTATCGGCCTCCTCCCGGCAGATTGGGCAGGCCGCCTCCCTGCAGTCAAGGCTGCTGCACTGGGGGCAACTGTCGGGAGGCGGCTCCCGACCAATCTGGTGGAGGTACGCTGTCGAGCCGGACCAGTGGCCAGCCCGCAGCTGGTGGATATCTACCGCCACTGATCGCTCCCCAGGGACAACGGCCGGCCGGCAGGCGGGCGCCCATCAGCGTCCGATACCAGCCCTGAGGCCAGCCGCTGATCTAGCGCGCCCTCGCCGTTCGCGCCGCCCGCCCGGTGGATCGTCCTCACGTCCAGCGAGACGTCCCCCTGGGGAAGCGCCGCGGCATCCCTGGCCAGTGCGTCTGCATGTTCGTTTCCCTCCACTCCGCAGTGAGAGGGGACCCACTGTAGATGCACCGGTCTGCCGTTGCTCGTCAGCTCGGCGAGCGCCCGCCAGATGGCGGCGCCGAGAGAGGACGACTGGGCAGGTGGGCCCCTCTGAGCGAGGCCAGAGCAGCCTGAGAGTCAGTGCACACGTTGTTCGGGTCCTCGGTGTGGGGTCGCATTGTCTGTCAAGAAGGCGAGGGCCGCTTGAAGCGCGACCCATTTCCGCTCGGAAGCTGGAGCATAGCGCGCCTGTCGGGATCTGTACCTCGTGCCGCTCCCCGTCCGGCAGCTCAATAGCCACCCCAGCTCCGCCGTTGATCGTCTTGCCCCTCCGCAGACCCGTCCGTCCAGACTCACGTGGCACAACTGAGTCAGGGAGGCCAGGTGTGCAGACGCCATCTCTCTTCGTAGTCTGTCCGAGGCACCGCTCGGCAGGGCTGGGAAACCCTAGCTGTGTGTCACCGTTGGGATTCTGAAGCCCAAGTTTGTCACCAGTTTTTTTTCCTACAATTTTGTCAACTTTTCCAAGACAAAACGCTTGATACTGACAGACATAGGTTTTTGTTGATTGGGGTTTTAGGGTGCGACGACTACTGGAGTTAATTTGTGGTAATAAGGTATTAAATTGTTGCCTTGGTGCACTATGCTGCTACTTTTGCAATGCTGCCATCTACCACATAGTACTATGACATAACGTGCTGCCATATTGTGCACCAGCATGCAAATATGTTCCTTAAGTCAAAGGTTGTCAACAATAACACAGGCGTTGAAAGCTCAAAATGAATATAGAACACAAAAAAAATCAGATGGCCCCTCAGAATCACTCTGCACCCCACCCCACCAAAGTTCCCATTTTGGAAATTACTTCTATAAATGGGAACGCATTTCCCAAAATGGAAAAGTTTCCAAAAATATATTCCCAGAGTTTGTTTTCAATGTCTAGCAGACGTTGATGTAAATGAGCAAAAAAAAGTGACTTCAAGGGTGGATTTTTTTACTTCAAGGGGTAAAAGATGCACATCACTATGCAGAATCCGAATCCGCCAGGTAAAACTCGCGCAATTTTTAGACATGAAATGCAGAAATCTCTAGAAAGCTAGGGACCCCCGATATTTTCCATAAATGGGAACGCTTACGTCATCAGCGTTCTCATTTTTGGGAAAGTGCGTTCCCATTTATAGAAGTAATTTCCAAAAATGGCAACTTTCCAAAAATAGACAATTTGACCATAGTGTCCCCGACTGATATGCTGTCATACTGTGCATAGCGCAGCACACTACCTTAGTCAAAGCTTACCAAATTGCATAAAAAAGTGATGCTTCTGTACCTACCCATAGGCGTAGGGACATGGGGGCAGGGGCAGCCCCCAACATTTTGGATTTTAACATTACGCCTATGGGCATTGCATGGAAAGAATCAACTTCAGAAAGCCTCCGCCCCCCCCCCCCCCCCCCACCTGAACATAGTTCCTGCGCCCCTGTACCTACCAACCAAGTTTAAGTGAAGTTAAGCACATACACAGGCAAATCAGTGGGGTTTACAGGCACCACAACTACCAAGGTTATTTGGCACCCATGCCACATCCTCTGAAGAACATCCGATACGTCAAAGTCAAAATCCTGATGTCAACACTTGCACATGTTTAGTTTTGAATTTAATTGAATTGAATGTATTACCACGACCCCTACCCGGGGTATGGGCATCACTCATAACGACATGTTGAACATTCATATAACAATGTAATGAACAATGTCAATCACTTCACACTCTCATACATGCACTCATACACCCATAGTAGAACATGTCCGTGAAGTTAGCCAACAGCCAACAAAACGGAAATTTGCAACGGCCGAATTTTTAGCCTAAAATACGCATGTAGGTCAGGTCGCATACGAGGGTCACGAATCTGATGTTATTTTTAATGCCAAGGTCATAGGTCAAGGTCAAATGCGTAAAGAAGGTTATCTACCCTTATGTACCTTTTTTACGGACAAACGGTACACCGCACGGCCTCGCAATGGCCACCATTCGAAAGAGCGGCACAAAATGAAGGTGGGGGTTTTCCTCGGAATTTCGATTTAGGTCACCCAAGGTCACCCATAAAGGTCAAACTATCAAAATCAATCAAAATCGAATTTATGTACCTTTTTACGGACAAACGGTGCTTTGCACGGCTTTTTAAATGGCACCATTCGAAAGAGCGCCTCAAAATGAAGGTGGGGTTTTCCTCGGAATTTCGATTAAGGTCACCCATGGTCACCCATCAAGGTCAAACTATCAAAATCAACCAAAATCGACCTTATGTACCTTTTTACGGACAAACTGTGCTTTGCACGTTTTTTTATAAAATGACACCATTCGAAGAGCGCCTCAAAGTTAAGGTGGGGTTTCCTCGGAATTTTGATTTAGGTCATCCATAAAGGTCAAACTATCAAAATCAATCGAAATCGACTTTATGTACCTTTTTACGGACAAACAGTGCTTTGCACGGCTTTTCAAATGGCACCATTCGAAAGAGCGCCTCAAAATGAAGATGGGGTTTTCCTCGGAATTTCGATTAAGGTCACCCAAGGTCACCGATCAAGGTCAAACTATCAAAATCAACCAAAATCGACCTTATGTACCTTTTTACGGACAAAACGGTATACCGCACGGCCTCGCAATGGCCACCATTCGAAAGAGCGGCACAAAATGAAGGTGGGGTTTTCCTCGGAATTTCGATTTAGGTCACCGTAGGTCACCCATCAAGGTCAAACTATCACAATAAACCAAAATCGACCTTATGTACCTTTTTACGGACAAACGGTACACCGCATGGCCTCGCAATGGCCACCATTCGAAAGAGCGGTGACAGCAGCTTTCCATGCCAGCCGGTGGAGTGGATGCACTCTTCCTCTCCCATATCTCTTTTCAGCAGTTTTCCACTACTGCTGGAGGAGTGGATGATTCTCTTCTCTTCTCTTTCAAACCCCTCTTCTTTCTTTCCCATACACTTTTTTACCCCTATCCCTCCTTCTACCTTCTTCTCCATTCCCCTCACCCTACAATGAATCCCTCCACTGCTATCCCACTCTTCAACGTACCCCTCCCTCCACACGCAAGAGTGGAGCGGAACCTGGCCCAGTTCCTTGTTCCCTATCATACCCTCCCACTCTCCCTACCCCTATGACCCCCCTGTCATTCCCCAACGCTACAAATGGAGCCCACAACGCGGGGCTTGGTCATTTCTGTACATCACGAAGCTGATAGATAGGCGCAAGTCGCCGAACCCTGGAATGAAGGACAGTGAGGGACAGAAGAAGCGTCTGTTGCGACGCGTGTGGAAAGGTGGATAGAAGAAACGTGAAGAAGCGTTGGGGAACGGAGAAACAGTATCAGAAGGTCTGAAGAAGGTTCTGACAGCATACAGCTACTAGGGGCAGAGAAGGTGACATGTAGAAGTCAAACTCAAGTACAGCGACTGCAGGAAAAAGAGGAATTAAGGTAATGAGGTTAACTGGAGAAACACTGAAGACCTGGAGAAGAACACTGAAGACCTGGATGAAGAAGAGGACTACGAAGAGGACGAAGAAGACGAAGAGGACGAGACGGAGGCATTCCCGAGACGAAGGATGAAGACGATGCGGGGGAAGTACGTGTCTCAGGCAGTGAGGCGACCGCAGACGCCGGCGCCGACGAGCTAATGGAGGAGGACGCCGCTGAGGAGGACGAGCTGAAGAAGACCCGCGACCAGGCAAGGCGCCTGGTCACCTGACTGACGGAGGAAGAGGACCAGACTCTGCGCGTGGCCCATCCGGGCTCTGCGCGTGGCCCAGCCGCGCTCTGCGCGTGGCCCATCCGGACTCAGCGCGTGACCATCCAGACTTCGCGCATGGCCAGCCGGGCTCTACGCGAGACCCATCCGGGCTCTGCGCGGGGCCCATCCGGGCTCTGCGCGTGGCCCAGCCGCGCTATGCGCGTGGCCCAGCCGCGCTATGCGCGTGGCCCATCCGGGCTCTGGTGAGGCCCATCCGGACTCAGCGCATGACCATCCAGACTCCGCGCATGGCCAGCCTGGCTCTGCGCGAGGCCATCCGGGCTCTGCGCGGGCCCATCCGGGCTCTGCGCGAGGCCCATCCGGACTCAGCGCGTGACCATCCAGACTCCGCGCATGGCCGGCCTGGATCTGCGCGAGGCCATCCGGGCTTTGCGCGGGCCCATCCGGGCTCTGCGCGAGGCCTATCCGGGCTCTGCACGTGGCCATCCGGGCTCTGCGCGTGGCCCATCCGGGCTCTGCGCGTGGCCCATCCGGACTCTGCGCGTGGACCATCCGGGATCTGCGCGTGATCATCCAGACTCTGCGCATGGCCCAGCCGCGCTCTGCGCGTGGCCCATCCGGGCTCTGCGCGAGGCCCATCCGGACTCAGCGCGTGACCATCCAGACTCCGCGCATGGCCAGCCGGGCTCTGCTCGAGGCCCATCCGGGCTCTGCGCGGGCCCGTCTGGGCTCTGCGCGAGGCCCATCCGGGCTCTGCGCATGGCCCATCCGGGCTCTACGCGTGGCCCATCCGGGCTCTGCGCGTGGCCCATCCGGACTCTGCGCGAGGCCCATCCGGGCTCTGCGCGTGGCCATCCAGACTCTGCGCGTGGTCCAGCCAGGCTCTGTGCGTGGCCCATCCAGACTCTACGCGTGGCCCATCCGGACTCTGCGCGCGGTCATCCAGACTCTGCGCGTGGCCCAGCCGGGCTCTGCGCGTGGCCCATCCGGGCTTTGCGCGTGGCCCATCCGGGCTCTGCGCGTGGCCCATCCGGGCTCTGCGCGTGGTCCAGCCGGGCTCTGCGCGTGGTCCAGCCGGACTCTGCGCGTGGCCATCCAGACTCTGTGCGTGTCCCAGCCGGGTTCGAGTCTGAAACCAGCCTACCGAGGTACCGGAGGACCGGCACTAACCAACGCACGATTGGTTGAGCTATCCTAACAAGGGTAAGATACAAATGTGAAAGAATGTAAGGTAATGCGTAGCGCGGTGTTATTGTAAGTGTGGTCTAACCGTGTATAAGGGAAGGACCAGTCTGGATGGAAATAAGGGAGCCTGGTTATCAAGAACGGAGGGTGTATTTTTACGAGTTGTGTGGACGCAACTAGAGATAATCGAACTAAAGATGTAGCGTGGTACATCTCCTATTAAAATATCTTATTAAAACTATGTGTGACCATTGACAGTAGCCGGCCAGCGTGAAGACCGAACCCAACCGGCCACCGCCCTTCTCTCCAGACAAAAACGACACTGGTAAAAAGACCAGTGCGCAGCCGTCTAGACCGCACGTTTCAACAAAGTCATGATGGCCGCCATTAGCAGGCAGCCATTAGCAGTCAGTTATGGCCCGCAGGGAACGCGAGCCTGGCGAAGCTCCCTCTGAATCCTATCATTCAACGTGAACCCGCACCGTCAGCGAACCACGTCATTCAGCATGAACCCGCACCACCAGAACCGCCACACCCTTTCCCTCCCCATCCCATCTTTTTTTTTTCTTCCCCGGACCGGCCTATAGCCATATTCCGGGGAGGGGCAATGACCTCTGGCAATTTGCCAGGCAAAAAACTACGTTAACCGGTTTATGTGACCCGGAGCAAACTAGGGACTAGGGCAGCTATTTTACGTTACTAGTTACGTTAACCGGTTTATTTGTACCCGGAAAAATTATTTGTTCAAAGTAAATATAATATCTAACATTACGTTAAGTATTTCGTTCAAGGTCAAAAATAAGTAAAACACGAGACACACATACATACATATTTTTATTACATACACTTGAACAGTGTCAGTGTTGGTGGAGCCGTGGGGTGCCGTCATTGCAACAGCGGGAGACTGTTGCCAGTCTCCCTAGCTCCGGCGCCTCGGCGAGACCTGGTTGTGGGGTGTGTTTAGCTGGGCGAAAAGTCCTGAATAATAAAAACCCCAGCGTCTATAGCAAAGGGGAAAAACCTGCGCGGTGGGCCAAAAATGCGCAAGGCAAAAAACCCCTGTTATATTTGTTTAGCTAAACGTGTTTGGTAGAGATAATCTAAGAGGGGACCTATCAATACAAGATAACTATCACCTAACAGTGTAAAAAAAGATTGACAGGGTGGATACTGCACCGCAGCGCAGCGGACACTGCACCGCAGCACAGCAGCCACCGCACCGCGGCGCAGCATCGGCGTGTAATCTGGTTTGGCCGGGAATCATGCCGCCGCCAACGCAAAATCGCACATCAGCCATCGGCGTCCCATCGCAGAATTCCCCGCCAAATCAGCCACGTCACGAACAGCCAAAGCACTAAACCATTCGCCGCGCGGCCGAGATCCAGCAGGGGGCCCCCGCAACAACACACCGGCAGCTGACCCGCAACCCCACGTCGGCAGCAACATGATTTAGTATACTGCACCGCAGCGCAGCGGACACCACACCGCAGCGCAGTGGAGTGAGCACCGCACCGCAGCGCAGCGGCCACCACACCGCAGCGCAGCATCGGCATATGTTATCAGGGGCGGGTGTTCAACTACTCGGCTTTGGCAAGAGCGGAGCAGAGGGGAGAGGAGGGTTGGGAGGAGCATTACGTTAAGAGATGAACAACGAATTCCAATGGAACCTTTCGTTGTGCGACTGATTTGGCAGGGAATCATGCCGCCGCCAACGCAAGACCGCACATCTACCATCGGCGTCCCATCGCAGAAATCCCCCGCCAAATCAGCCACGCAACGAATTTCGCCGCGCGGCCGAGATCCAGCAGGGGGCCCCCGTAACAAGACACCGGCAGCCAACACGTAACCCCGCGTCGGCAGCAGCGTGATTTTAACATAATTTAACATGCTGCACCGCAGCGCAGCGGACACTGCACCGCAGCGCAGCAGCCACCGCACCGCGGCGCAGCATCGGCGAGTGATCTGGTTTGGCAGGGAATCATGCCGCCGCCAACGCAAAATCGCACATCAGCCATCGGCGTCCCATCGCAAAAATCCCCCGCCAAATCAGCCACGTCACGAACAGCACCGGCCATTCGCCGCGCGGCCGAGATCCAGCAGGGGGCCCCCGCAACAAGACACCGGCAGCCAACCCGCAACTCCCGCGTCAGCAGTAACCTGATTTAACAGTTAGTCAGGAAGTTATTTCTGACTGGTTTGGCAGGGAATCATGCCGCCGCCAACGCAAAACCGCACATCAACCATCGGCGTCCCATCGCAGAAATCCCCCGCCAAATCAGCCACGCGATGAACAGCCAAGCCATAACCATTCGCCGCGCTACCAATCCAGCAGGGGGCCCCCGCGACAAGACACCGGCAGCCAACACACAACTCCCACGTCAGCAGCAGCACGATTTAACAGTTAGTCAGAAATAACTTAATGAAGTATTTGTTGGAGGTGATTTATTGTTTCTTGTTCAACCGTCTCAAATTGCGGCGGTAGCGGTTACTTTCAGGGGGGCTGGGGGGGAGGGGCTACGAGGGAGCCGGGAAGGAGGGTGGGGGGGAGGGGAGGGATGGCGGGGAGAGGCGGGCGGGCGGGGAGCTGGGGCGGGCGGGCGGGGAGCTGGGGCGGGAGGGCGGGGACTGGGCGGGGTTGCGGGCGACTTTCCGGGAGACGGCTCTCATGAGAGAGTCGTCCGAGGGGAGGTCCTCCGAGAATCGGCTCTCCGCTGGTGCTGGGGAGGCCGGGGAGGCGGGGCCTGAGTCGGTGTTCGACTCGGCTGGTTGGGCTGGGGAGCGCGGTGCCGGTGGATCAGCGGCAACGGCGCCTTCGAGGTCCGACAGAGATGCCTCGGGGAGCTGGGGTGGTGGTCGGGGGGTCTGTCGGTTGGGGGGTCTGGCGGGAGGCCGGTGGGGTGGGGGGGAGGTTCCGGGAGGTGGGAGGGGCGGCCAAGCGCCGGGGGCGAGACCTGGGCTGAGAGAGGTGGAGGGCGGGGCGTCCGGTGGGCGCCGACTGTCGCCGCGCTTCAAGCGCTCTGTCTCTCGAGCGAGACCCCAGGCCAAACACCGGCGGTCCCAGGCCGGGTGGGCCTGGTCGCACGAGGCGCAGCGTGCTGCGCGCGTGCACCCTTCGGTGCCGTGCTCGCCGGCGCACCGACCACAGGTGGCGGTGCGCACCCGGCAGGTCCACTTGAGGTGGCCGTAGTGCCAGCACTGCTGACACTGCCGGGGGGGGGGGGGGGCGGGATCCACTCCCTGACGGGGGCAGCCACCCTAGTGAAAAAATCCTTAAGGATTGTCCTACATATTTATGCAGAACAGTCCTGAACAGAATCCTTGTACGAAATTGATACATAATCCTTAAGGATTGTCCTTAAGGATTATCCTTGAGGACTATCCTTAAGGATTGACCTTAAGGATTATCCTTTAGGATTACTAGACAAATCCTTAAGGATTATTAGAAAAATCCCTTAGGATTACTAGATAATCCTTAAGGATTACTTGGAAAATCCTTAAGTATTCTTTGGAAATCCTAAAGGATTTTCCAAGTAATCCTTAAGGATTTTCCAAGTAATCCTTAAGGATTTGCCTAATAATCCTTAAGGATTTTCCTGTTAATCCTTAAGGATTTTCCTGTTAATCCTTAAGGATTTGCCTGTTAAACCTTAAGGATTTTCCTGTTAATCCTTAAGGATTTTCCTGTTAATCCTAAGGATTTTCCTGTTAATCCTTAAGGATTTTCCTGTTAATCCTTAAGGATTTTCCTGTTAATCCTTAAGGATTTTCCTGTTAATCCTTAAGGATTTTCCTGTTAATCCTTAAGGATTTTCCTGTTAATCCTTAAGGATTTTCCTGTTAATCCTTAAGGATTTTCCTGTTAATCCTTAAGGATTTTCCTGTTAATCCTTAAGGATTTCCCTAGTAATCCTTAAGGATTTTCCAAGTAATCCTTAAGGATTTTCCTGGTAATCCTCAAGAATTATCTAGTAATCCTTAAGGATTATTAGGAAATCCTGAAATATCCCTTACAGATCCTTAATGCCTCTTCCAAAATCCGTTTTCTACGCAGACATCAATGAATTTATGAAGAAGCCGGACGATCGGTAAGTTGGTGATGTTCTGGAGGGTTTATGGAACAGCGGTATGTCGCCGAAAGACCAGTCATCAGCGTGCACAAAAATATCATCTAACATCACAGCAGCTTTGCCATTCACCACAATTGTGTTCAAAACCATTTTACTGCAGTTTCATCGAGCTGTGGATTGCAACGATGTGTTCAAGAAACGGTTTGACAAACGAATTTTCTTTATTGCATATTGACGCGAGTCATGCCATCCACGGTGTCGGATTGACGCGAGTCATGCCATCCACTTCACATCGCATCCCCCTGCGGCTCGTCTTGGTGGCGCTGCTCGTCTCTAGCCAGCTGGCGTTTACGCATCTTCGCCTCGTCATTACATTTCTTACGTGCAATGACGCGCACCTGGGCTCGCGTCATCGCCAGCCTCTTCATGAGAAACTCTGAAAACGATTGATCATTTCAGTGAGCATAAAGACACCAATACTTATCATTGTGTTGGATGTTGCTTTTGGAATTACAATAATTAACAGCTCTACTATTATTCAATAATACGCTTTAAACCCATTTTCAACATGCATGCTACCAAAGGTTGTTCAATGTAATATAGTAGCAATAGGTCAACATTCAGTACAAGTCAATGTCAAATTCATATCACAAGTCAACTTATATTAATTACACCATATAATTAATCGCAATATAATCATAAACACAATAGACTAGTCTCAACGATCCAGTTTGTACTTACGAATTACGTCGTTCAGCTTTGCTGGGTCCAGTGACGGCTTTGCTACGGCTGCTCCAGACGCCACATGGGCATTTCCCACGGTTCCCGTCAACGTCGAGGACGCCAGCACCTCCCTGGTGAATACCGCCATCAGCAGTTCACGCACCGTCTTTGCGCGGTCTGGGGCGTCCCAGTGTATATGCCTATATACCTGTGCGCGGATTTTGGTGCATGGACCAATTGTCACCTGCAAGCAAATAATTCGCATCATAGCCTACGTATGTGGGTCCACCGAATCACACCAACACAGAAGAAAAAAACGTATACCAGCGCATCGTGCGTAGGCATATATAATATGAATAGTATGCAAAAACTTAATATTGCCGACTAAAACTTGTGAGAAAAACTGATCCACATTAATTATTGTAGTTAGTGAATCTTCTCTCCTGATCCAAACACATCATGGAAGAGTTAAAGTGGTAGCCACTCCCTCAAACATGCAAAACAAAACTCAGCGGGCAATTATTTGATATATAGCACAAACTGAAATAGTCTACTACTAAATAAAATTTTAATTTCAATTAAATTAAAAATGTAGTCATTTCATAAGGAAATCGGAAATAAATACCATGTCATCAGAAGAGCAGCTGTTGGATGCTCCAGCTGCTGGCGGTGAGCCAAGAGGGCGCACCGGCGACTGAACGTCCCGGAAGCCTGAGGACGCCGTCACGACCCTCGACGTCGAGGGCGTGCCCGGCGCCACAAGGCGAGCGGAGGCGAGCGGGACGGAGGCGTCGACCGCCACTCCAGTCGGCCCGCTAGCTGACTAGAAAAAGTAGACCACCATTTCGTTCATTTCAGGCAGGTCCATGGAGGAAATGCCCATTGAGCATACAATTTTAAAGCTAGACATAGGAATATTATGACAATAGATATGATATACAATAGATTATAAGCAGCTGACTTTTTGTAGTAAAAGTAGTAGTTTCACAAAATAACAATACTGCTTGAAACCAAGTATTCCAAGTATTCCATATGTTGGGGAAGGGAATGGAGACAGGAGATGAGCTAAAAATGAAATTGCATAATGGCAAAGCTATTTCCCTACCAAGATTCACTGAAACACATACTGTGAGATCAGGGCTTGCTTGAAGCGGCGACCGCGACATACGCACCGTCATTGGCTCGTCAGAGGACGCTGTCACGCCCTTTGACGTCGAGGGCGTGCCCGGCTCTATGAGGTGAGCGGAGGCGCCAACCGCCACTCCAGCTGGCACGCTAGCTGCCTAGAAATAACAAAGAGCATAGCTCCTATATTACTTATACAGAAACGGTCAAACTGACGCCAGAAAAAATACCGGGTCACCGCGAACAGACATATTGTTTTGGGTGCCAAACATCCAGTGTCCCTGAGTAGTGAGTACCCACAATATTTATTGGTAAAATCCAGTTACCTTACTAAAGTGTACCACTAGGACGCAAACACAAAAAAAAGGACAGGTAGTAAGGAGAAAATGGCCATGATTTTGTGTGGATAGGAGACAGGCAATGACTAAGACATACACATACATTTAGTTGAAACCACCACTTGTGTGTGGAACAACAATAAGTTGAGACATCCTAAAGACGAAATGCTGTCTGGTTGTGTCAGAGCAAATCCATTATATAGTATGTTTATATAATGTAAATGTTAAATTATGTAAATAGCATGTTTAGGATAGGGTAATCACATGACATAAATACTGACAACCATCACACTTCACACAAACCTACTACAAAACAGTCAACACAGAGTATCCAATGTACCCATTCTCAATTGATTTACAAAATACTGAAAACAAAACACAAAATACTTACCGTTTTGAACGTTTTCAGCATCTCATCTTTCATATGCACCATCTCGTCTTTGATGGCCTGCATCCAGACTGAAGCGTCCTCAATGCGCTGCACATTGGTTGTAATAGCTGTAATATGCACACAAGTTAGCCACCCATTTGACTAATTTCAGTAACTTTAATGAGTAAAAATGCAATGAAAATGTGTGAATGAAACTGAAATTTGGTTGCATTATAATTTATATCCCGCAAAGTTTGAACATCTGAATTCTGAACTAAAAGTGATGCGCCAATAAAATTGCAGGAAGTAGCATTTACTGCTATGCCTTAAACAAAGAGCATGTTGTAAGTTATGCAATATCCCTTATACTTCATCACCTTTTGATTACAAACAATTAGCTTTATGACCAAAAAAAAAACAATGAACAAAACATGAAGATCATTCATATCAAACAGGCAGCTAAGTAAAAACAAATTAGACATGATAACATAAGTTGATTGATGAACAAACCTGTGCTAGAGCTGATGCTATCTCTGATACATTTCAGCTCATTGCGCAGCCCGGCATTTTCCTCCTCCTTTTCTTTGCACTGCACACACTCCTATCAAGAAAAGAACAGGAAGAAGTCATTATTCAGGCATGTAGACCAGATAAATTGCTACCTAACTATAAAGAAACATAATAGCACCAAGCAGCACAAAATTGAAGTGAAATATGAAGGAAAAATGGAAATTTAACGGGAAATCGTTGAATTTGCAGTATTATCTCACTCAACAAAAGGACTGCAATTTATTTTCGCTCATTGACTTCCTCTAACCCTGCCTTGTCAAGGTTTGCATACTAGGGCACTTTATACATTTTACTCCAATAATACTATAAACAGAACTCAGATTATATTAGATTGAGGTAGGTACTAATGGACATTTACAAAATAATCACCTTGGAAGATGCTGAAGCAGGAGCCTGGTTTTCATCCAGTGCCTCCAACACAGCCTTTGACCTGAGGCGTTCATTGTTTTAACTGCGGTTTTCTGGTTCTTTGTCTGAAACACAAATGTGTTAAGATCAATAACGGTTTCCATCAATACAACACCCAGAATCACATGCTCAATCTTAGCGATATACCTAGGTCATGAACTTCATAAGGCAAATTCTACCAAATTCAGCTATTCATATCATGCAGAAATGATCACATCTTGGGATTTTATATTGAGAAAATGCATTTCATCCATACTCATTGCATTAAAGGGAATAGTTCACCTTTAACATAACTGATAGTGCTAGCTAATCTAGACACCAGGTGGTTCAGTTTTTCTGAGCAATAGATGTCAACAAAAAATTGTGCCATACATTTGGCAGCACAAAATATTTCCGTTATTAAAAAACAAATCATATAACGTCACCAACCTAACTTTCTGCTTAAAACTAAAAGTTGAATATCTTCCAAGATAAGCATTTTTTTCGGGAAAAAGTTCACAAACATGTTCAGCTGACCTCACCTGACATGTAGACATACAAGTGTGATTCGACAACTTTCAAAAAGGTGGGACAGTCCCTTTAAACATTAGTGAAAAAGTATCCCATGACTATACACAATGCAATATATTCATTTAAACTACTCTCATAGTGCAAGTGAAAATTAAGTTATGTTCCTGTGGCAAAGATGACAATACCCTTATCATTTAAGTACAACTGACCTTGTTCTCAACATTTGTTGTCGGCATGCTCTGCTGGTCCATGGAAGCCACATCCTTTCGTCGAGATGGTCGAGGCTGCTCATCCAGGATGTTGAGGATAGCCTTATTTAGGCTTGTTTGAGTTCCTGTAGATGAAGGATGTCAGCAAGCTTGCACACTCAATATTAAACGATTATAAGGTATCACATGCCACAACCTGACCATGTAACTCACCATGGTTACTGGTTAGTTGTTACAATCACAACCTATGCAGAAAAGTATATATTTAATCTAATTTGTGCTCAAGATTGATGCAATTGGAACAAAATATTTTATTCTGCTGATCACAAATTGCATCTTTGCTGGGATACCATCATAGGCATAGGAACAGGGGGGGGGGGGGCAGCCGCCCCCCAACATTTTTGATTTTAACATTATGCCTATGGGCGTTACATGGAAAGAATCGACTTCAGAATGCCTCATGCCCCCCCCCCCTCCCAACTTGAACATAGTTCCTACGCCCCTGGATACAATAGATGCACAACATTTTTTTGTGTGTGCAGAAATGATAGTATGGTAAGCTAGATTTTGAACTCCAACATAGTTATTATTACAAAGAAAACTCACCAAAAATGTCAACTAACTTAAGAGGTATTTGAAACCACAATCTTTGAATGTATCATTTAAGGTAATCTTCTACTAAGGTACCTGTTGGTGCACCATGTTTGTTGTAATCAAGGTTCAAGGTTACTATCACCATTGTTGGTATGGAGCACTGACATCTATATAATACCTAGACAGCCAACTTGTGCGCCACATACGCTGGACGGCCAGTTCACACACTGTATGGTGGCGTCAGCTGTTCGGGGGGGCAAAACATTGTGGCGCGCCATAGGGACCAATGACAAATACAAGTCCTGCGCTCCACCAGGAACGCAGGTTTAGTGAGAGCGTGATAGGGTTTAGTGGTGAATCTGGTTGTCATAAAGCTTCCCTATGACTCCAGACCAACAACGGTGATAGTAACCTTGAACCTTGATTACTACAAACACGGTGCACAGACAGGTACCTTAGTCAAAGATTACCTCATTTAAACTGCATGTATAACTCACCTAGCTGTACTATGACGGCTGGGAACAAGTCGTTCTCAAACTTCGCCTCAACCAGTGCTCCTTCCTCCAACGGTCCACTGATATCTTTGGCAGGAACGACATCCCACTTTGGTGGCTCTTCTATCCATTTAAGCAATGCGTGCGCAACCATATTACCAATATGTTTACACGCCTAAGAATTCAGAATTAACAACCACGACCGCCGAATATTCAGTCACTTCCAACCAACGCGACCACGACACCACACCTACAAAGATGGCCTTGGACAGTATATATCAAGGTACTTTAATATCTATAAGGTATCTATATGTCTATCTAATATCTATAAGGTATCTATAAGGCCTTGGCCTTGGACAAAGACACGGTAGATAAAATACTGACAAAGACATGAATGGCCACACCGTAATGGCGGACTTTTAGTGGTGAATTTAGTTTTCTTAAAAATGCATTAATAGCTATGATACGCCGGTGATATGCAAATTTAGCTATTTATGACCGTTTTTTTTAAATTTAGTATAATCTGATATATTTTTGGCATGAACTCAATATCTTCATTAATTTTCGTCCATAAAATAATTATTTTTCAACTTTCTAATTTTCATCACTAGAAAATACAATTCCATTGCCTTGGAAAACACTTGCTTTTTTAATGCTTTCTTTGCCTGACTCGCTCAATTACAAAATTTGAATAACAAATACCAAATAAAATTATCGTGAAGCTGTCAAAAAACTGCAAATTTACTGAATTAACAACAACAAGGGCCAATATGTATCTGCCTTGAATGGGAAATTTGCATCTGGAATGTCGCTTTGGACTCCTGTGCAGAGTATCAGATAAAATCAAATACATATCAAATAAAATTAAATATGAATTACAATCACAAACAAACAACAAATATTGGTAAATGTTTTGTAAATGGCAGCATTCTTCCCGTGAGCGTGATATCTCGTATAAGGCGGACAACCAAAATAGATCGTCCGCCACCGTTGCAGCTGAATATTACGTCATCGGAATTTCCCACTCAAGACCGTGAAGAGAAAGGAGAAAACAATTATAAAATACGGTCTTTTTAGCCGTGTGTAGTGTTGTAGCATGTTGCAATAAGACGGAAAATCATTAATTTGTTTCATTAGTTTCAACATGTATCAGGTAGGGATAAAGAACATCACACAAAGTTACTAGCAAGGGGACGATTCTGTTCTCTAGCAGGTAGACCGTGGACCAAGGAAGGTCTACTATTAGTGGAGCTAAACCGGTCATTGATGACCTAAGTTGAGTAAAAGGGAATTGATTGTCAGCTATGCTTCCCGTCGCTGATACGCAAGGCCCCAGATACTGTTGATACGTTAGTTATATGGCCTTGGTTCAAGGCCATATATAGGAGGTAGTCATCCGGCGATTCTAGGTGATCATGACGTCAGAGCGTGACGTCATGTGTATGCACCGGCCTCTTCCGCTATTGCTATTTTGCTATTTTGGAGAAATAAATACCGTCTAGCTCGAAAAGTAAAAAGGTTACGAAAAAGGGAAAGACAGCGTTGGAAAGCTCAAAGCAAAGCGAATCGACATCTTTTGAATCATTTTAGGCTCAGGTCAATATTGAGGTCACTAGAGGTCATCAAAGGTCAGGGCCTTGTTCACGGTCCCCCTGCGGTTCGGCGGTCACCAGCTGAGGCTCTAAGCCCCACCCCCATTGCGTGATCACCTACGCCCCTTCGATTAACTTTTGATTTGACCTAAACCACATGCAATTGGTATGAATCGACGAGTTCTGACGAGGCGAACACGATGACATTAAAATAATTGCTGTATCTACATTTTTCAAAAAGTTATTTGCGAAAACCCGTTTTAACCGACCGCAGACGACATGCGCCAGAATTGACTACTGGGGTAACGTGTAAGTAGAAGTGGACACGTTACGGAGATAGGGATGACACCCCCTGCCTTGGTTCAAGGTTGACACGCTCAGCGTTATTAAGTTACCTTGCGCTCAGAGTTGTGTCGTGGCGCGTGTTGGTAGAGGGCTAGGACGGTTGAATTTGTTTCTGTGATAATTTGTACGTCTCTGATCATCATGTCGAGAAATCGGAGTAATGGATACAAGAGGTGAGCTACACCATGGGTTTCAGTTTGAATGCTTTTGGCGGGATGGGATCTGAGCCATCCCAATACTTGATTGATCCCCCAATGTCAATGTGGGTAAATTCAGCCGTTGGATGTAAGGGATGTAATTAAAATGCATAGGTAGCAAATCAACAAAATCCAGGATAAAAGATAGAGTATAGGTTAGCATTATCTTTGTTGCAATGTATGGATACTTAACCATGCACATCAACACATCAATACCTATGTCCTAAAACCAGCTGCTGGCACCAAGGCCCTATATACTAGGACAGTCACAAGGTGATGGCATTCAAGGTTGGCAATATGCTGTGGTGCTGTGGTACTGTGGGTACGTGCACGTACCCACAGTGGATGTGGGTCGGCAGCTCCTTGCCTCGGAAGCGGAGCCGAATCAGCGGGTTGGGCTGATCGGGTCGCCGCTTCGATGGCGACAGGCGAGTCACCTCGCACACCCCTTGGTGTGCTAGTTCCCGGAGGAGATCGTCCTCCGAGAGCTCGGCCACGTCTGGGCACCATGCCAGACCCTCCACGGAGTTGAGGTGCGCCGGGGCCTCCACGGCGACCCTCACTCCGATGAAGGTGGTCCGTCCCATGACACTGACGTTCTGTTGGGACGTCAGTGTCTCGATCAGGAGTGCTCCCGATCGAATGGGTTTGGCGCTGGCTACGTCGCCACAGATGGCGACCAGCCAGCGCCGGACCTGGAACGGGTTGACATTCCCTAAATGGAATGCCATCCGCTCGCCAAATAAGGAGGCAAGCGGGCCCGTCCGGGGGGGGGTGGGGTCGGGGGAGCCGTGCTCCGGGTCGGACCCTGGGAGGCCCCTGAGGGGAGCGGGGAGTGGATCCGACCGGGGAGGTGCGACGTCGCGCACCGGGGGGGGGGACCCCAGAGGGGGGTCGGAGGGTCGGGGGGACGGAGGGGCGGAGGGGCGGGGGGGTGGGGTCGGGGGGGTCGGGGGGACGGAGGGGCGGAGGGGCGGGGGGGTGGGTCGGGGGGATGGGAGTCCGGCAACGGCCGGGCCCCTGGACGGGGCGGGCGGGGCCCCTGAGGGGGGCTGGGAGGGGGACTGGGAGGGGACTGAGCGGCGGGCGGGGGGGCCCCAGTCCGACGGCGATATGGCCGGGTCGGGTCGGGGAGATCGTCGCCACCGGTCCACCACGGCATGGTGGGCGGGTCGGGCAGGCGGGGGGGGACCGTCCAGGGGGGAACGCGGACGCGCTCCGGGGAACCCCGGAGGGGGTCGTAGGGGCGGCGGGGCGGGGGGGTCGCCATGACCGGAGGAGGGAGGGGAAAGTTTAATGAATAACCTAAATTACGTTAACGTGGCACACACGGCAGAACGTGTTGCCAGCTGCAATTAATCTAAAGAATGAAGCGGGTTCTCTACCTTGCAAATTGTGGAAATTACGTTACCTACTTAAAAATATCTAAGGGCTACCTATCTAAGGGTCTAACGACCCTGCCACAAGCACGTGGACAGGGTCCCGCACCCGGAAGCGGTGGAGGGCTGGTGAAGTCTGGCTGGAAGTCGTCAGTGGTCCGATGTCGTTGAGATCGATGCATCCCATCCCCTCTCCCCCCAGCCTCCCCGACGCACGCGCGACCGGCGCACCGCGGAACGTCACGGGTCTCAGGACGTTACCTAATAAGGGCATCGACGGGAGCGGTAGCAATGACAGCAGCTTTCCATGCCAGCCGGTGGAGTGGATGCACTCTTCCTCTCCCATATCTCTTTTCAGCAGTTTTCCACTACCGCTGGAGGAGTGGATGATTCTCTTCTCTTTAAAATCCTCTCTTCTTTCTTTCCCCTACCCTCCTTTACCCCTATCCCTCCTTCTACCTTCTTCTCCATTCCCCTCACCCTACAATGTATCCCTCCACTGCTATCCCACTCTACAACGTACCCCTCCCTCCACACGCAAGAGTGGAGCGAAACCCGGCCCAGCTCCTTGTTCCCTATCATACCCTCCCACTCTCTCTAACCCTATGACCCCCCTGTCATTCCCCAACGCTACATACCCCTCCGGCCAGTGACGGCACCCACCGGCAAATGACGGCGACCCTCCGGCCAATGACAGCGCCACGCTGTTCAGTGACGGCGCCCCTCCATCTAATGACGGCGCCCATCTGGCTAGTGACGGCGCCCCTCCGGATAATGACTGCGCCCCTCTAGCCAGTGACAGCGCCACTTCGGCTAGTGACGGCGCCCATCTGGCCAGTGATGGCACTCCTCCGGCCAGTGACGGCACTCTTTCGGCCAGTGACGACGCCTCATCGGCCAGTTGCAGTGCCCCTTCGGCCAATGACGGTGCCCCTCTAGAGCCAATGGCGGCACCCTTCCGGCCAGTGCCGGCGCACACTCCGGCCAGAGACCGCCGGAGGTGCGAGGCTCTCTCAGGCCTCGACAATCGCCCTCTCAGACCAGCCTGGGACCCGCTCAGGCATGACACGGGTTCTATCAGGCCTCTGAATCATCTAAGGGTTCCTCATACCGCACGAGGGCTCCTCAGGTCGACATGGGGGCCCGCTCAAGCCGACCGAGTTCTCTTTCAGGCCCATCGAGGTCCTCTCAAGCCGACCGAGGACCGCTCAGGTTGACTGTGGGCCCATCAGGCCGACAAAGATCCCAAATTCGGGGCGCCGGAGGATCCCCTCAACCCGACCGTGGGCCCCTCACGCCAACCAAAGGCCCCTCAGACGGAACAGAACAGGAACGGAACAATCAGGACCCCTTATCAGCTGACATGCTGACAAAGGGTCTCCTCAGGCTGACAAAGGGCTACCTTAGACCTAGAGCCCCTCAGACCGAGTGATGACCCTGAAGCCCACCCTTTGTGAATTTCTACGCACGCCACTGAGTGTCACTGATGGGAGACAAGAAGAACAATAGTTTCTGTGATGCTATTCCTTCAATTGAGGTAGAATGAGTTTATCACTCCGGGCGAGGCAGGGGCGCCCTAAATGACTTTCCCGCTAGAACAAGTTGTATGGCGAGACGGGAAAGCTCCTGGACTTACGGTGAACGGTCTA
>JAXIVJ010007318.1:0-61377 GCA_036785665.1 Chirona hameri | reverse complement strand
CCTCTCCGTCCGACCCCCGGACAAATCCTGGCGCGTCAGACCTGGTGAAGCCGCCGCGGCAGCTGTGGTTGTCGTCAACGTTATTCACGAGCCAGCTCCAGCCGTCAGCGGCCAGACGGCGGTAACAAAGCAGCGGATTATCACCGAGACGACAGAGTCCTCCTTCGTCCCGGGACGAGCCGTTGTGTCGCCAGTTGGAGTGTCAGTTGTCGAGGCATGGTTAGAGTGGCAGGAGCATAACTAGAAACAAATAAACAGTGTTCGATTTTTTGGGGTAAATTTATACACTTAGGCTGTTGTTGGGAGGAAAACAGCAACACACTATTTGGGGTATTGAAAGAAAGTATTTACACGAGCGACTCTCAATGTTTCCAATAAAATGGATTGGACGTTTTAGATTATAGTTTGTAATAGTGTGAATGTGAAAGTTTGCACAAAAATACACTGCAGCAACGTTCAACAAATTTTGAGAAGTTGGCTAGGAGCAAAGCGGTCTGCTCAGAGCTGTGCGATCAGGGAGATATGCCCTGGGTGGGCGCCACGTCACCACGTCCGGAGCAAACTGGCCCGCCCACCTGGCGGTATGTCCGCCCCGCCTGAGCAGCCGCGGCGACTGGCGAACAACCGCTGGACAGCCGGGAAACCCTCCGCAGAAGAACAGAGCACGTACGAGTATTTCCGGAGCGGGGACGCCCACATCGGCTGTCTAACTTCCCCTTCCCCTGCCTGTCCCCACCTTCCCGCCCGTGCTAAGAGACCACTCGCCAGTCCAGTAACGCCAGTCGCAGCCGGCGCCGTCCCTGTTTGCCTTTGTTGAAAGTGTTGACCGAGCAATCGTAGCGCGCGTTGTGGGCGCTGACAGGTCGGGGGCTAATTGGCTGAGGGGTTCTGGGTAAGGGTGACTCTTCCGGTGCGAACGGAGTGACAAAGGACACGGGATGACGTATCCGTCGGCCATTTATTGGCCCCGTGTCTCCACGACGATTTGTCATCTCTCCTCTTGGTAGTGGGAGGCAGAGGTAGGTGGAAAGCGGTGGAAAGAGGTGGAAAGCGGTGGAAAGCGGTGGAAAGAGGTGGAAAGCGGTGGAAAGAGGTGGCCGTGGCGGCGGCTGCTCCGGCGGCGGCAGTGTCGACCTTGCGGCCGTGTCCTCGCGCTGGTGCAGCGAGATGAGGCAAGTCTCCCTGATGAGATGCGGGGCATTAGGCGACGCCAACACGGGGTCGGCCCGACTCATATTTAGCCGCGTCTAACGACCCTCCGCTCTGTCACAGCTTCCATACGCGGAATTGTGAAACGACCCTAATGGCGGCTTCATATGCAGTAAAATTGATTAGCGCTCGCTATCTGCCTTGTTGCTTCTTTGCGCCGTTTCGCGACCCAGGGAGAAAATGTGCGGCTCTCTCGCCTGTGGCGCGTCACGTCACGTCATATCACGTCACGTCACATCACATCACGTCCCGTCATCGCGTCTACGCGTCACGCCCCTACACATTACTGCCTCGCAGTGAAATCGAGTTGCTAATTCGAACCCCGACAAAGGTCAAACGACCCCGCCTTCAGCACGTCTGTGAATTCCTCCGCCGCGCATAAAACTCGTGAACGTGCTGTCTGCTACGCCGCGCGGCTTTCGTGCCCCGCGAGGCAGGGGGAGGCGGCTACTGGGAGGGCATGTGATCGATCAAGGGTGACCATTTCCAGCAGCGATCGCTTTTACTTCGATATCGGCATGGGCGAATAAGGCACGCAGGTCGATTTAGACGCCAGAGCGGCTTTCCTTTTTTTAAATCGGCCATTTAGAGCAGTAAGCGCCCCGTTTGCAAAACAGGAGAGCGTGGTTATTACGAAAGCGAAAGACACCCGTCGCGATACGTCCGCGCTGCGGCCCAAACGGCGGTATTCGACTAAATTGTCGACGCTTGGTATCTTAATCTCTGACGATTGGACGTCCTGGGACCTCCTGACTCGGGATATAATGATTTACTGGTAGACGACGCGATACATCCCACTGTCAATTGCTGTCGATTGTACATCCTGACCACGTCGTGTAAGACACGGTGCAATGCATCAGCCGATCACGGAGCCAGCCGTCATGTAACGCCAGCCGACTTTATCGTGATGTCACCACCCCCGGCGGCGGGGAGCTGTAGGCAAACAGACTGGACAGGTGACCGGGTTTACCTTATCCCAACATGCCCCGCGGCAGTCTGAGGGCAGGTGTGAACGTTGTGTGTGTGGGGGGGGGGGGGGCAATCTGAGCAGCGGCTTTGTCGCCAGATTGGAGGGAGGTGAGGACCGGGGCGGAACGGGGGGCGGGTGGCCTGGCATCTGCCCCCAGACGACAGCCCCCTGTCCTGCCCCTCCGGTGGAGGGGAGGGGGTGCCAGCCAGCTGCCGGCAGGTGTGACCAGAGCCGTATAGTACCCGGGAGGGGCAGAAAGGTGCTGACAGACCAATTGTGTGGCCCCACAGTCGGCCAGAAGTCACGTGCCCTCAGCGGGACGGCGGGAAGCAGATAGGCAGAGGGGAGGAGCGGAGCAGAGGGGAGGAGCGGAGCAGAGAGGAGGAGCGGGACAGAGGGGAGGAGCGAGAAAGAGACAGAGAGGAGGAACGAGGTAAAGGAAGAATGGGAGAGAGGGAAGGAGCGGGAATGAGAGAAGGAACAGGGCAAAGAGAGAGGAGCAAGACAAAGGGAGGAGCGAAACATAAGAGGAGCGGGACAGAGGAGCAGCGAAACAGACACGAGGAGCAGGAGAGAGGAAGGATGAGGAAGAGGATAGGAGCGGGACAGAGGGGAGGAGCGGGACAAAGGGAGGAGCGGGACAGAGAGGAGGAGTGGGAGAGAGAAGAGGAGTGGGAGAGAGAGGAGGAGCAGGAGAGAGGAAGGGTGAGGAAGAGGGGAGGAGCGGGACAGAGAGGAGGAGCGGGAGAGAGAGGAGGAGCGGGAGATACAGGAGGAGCGGGACAGAGGGGAGGAGCTTGACAGAGAGGAGGAGCGGGAGAGAGAGGAGGAGCGGGGCAGAGGGGAGGAGCGGGACAGAGGGGAGGAGCGTGACAGAGAGGAGAAGCGGGACAGAGGGGAGGAGCGGGACAGAGGGGAGGAGTGGGACCGATGGGAGGAGCGGGACAGAGGGGAGGAGTGGGACAGAGGGGAGGAGCGGGACAGAGGGGAGGAGTTGGACAGAGGGGAGGAGTGACGCCGACAGTACCGCGCTATACAGGGACAGAGAGGAGGAGTGACGTCGACAGTACCGCGCTATACAGGGACAGAGGGGAGGAGTGACGCCGACAGTACCGCGCTATACAGGGACAGAGGGGAGGAGTGACGCCGACAGTACCGCGCTATACAGGGACAGAGGGGAGGAGTGACGCCGACAGTACCGCGCTATACAGGGACAGAGGGGAGGAGTGACGCCGACAGTACCGCGCTATACAGGGACAGAGGGGAGGAGTGACGCCGACAGTACCGCGCTATACAGTGACAGAGGGGAGGAGTGACGCCGACAGTACCGCGCTATACAGGGACAGAGGGGAGGAGTGACGCCGATAGTACCGCGCTATACAGTGACAGAGGGGAGGAGTGACGCCGACAGTACCGCGCTATACAGGGACAGAGGGGAGGAGTGACGCCGACAGTACCGCGCTATACAGGGACAGAGGGGAGGAGTGACGCCGACAGTACTGCGCTATACAGGGACAGAGGGGAGGAGTGACGCCGACAGTACCGCGCTATACAGGGACAGAGGGGAGGAGTGACGCCGACAGTACCGCGCTATACAGTGACAGAGGGGAGGAGTGACGCCGACAGTACCGCGCTATACAGGGACAGAGGGGAGGAGTGACGCCGACAGTACCACGCTATACAGGGACAGAGGGGAGGAGTGACGCCGACAGTACCGCGCTATACAGGGACAGAGGGGAGGAGTGACGCCGACAGTACCGGGCTATGCAGGGACAGAGGGGAGGAGTGACGCCGACAGTACCGCGCTATACAGGGACAGAGGGGAGGAGTGACGCCGACAGTACCGCGCTATACAGTGACAGAGGGGAGGAGTGACGCCGACAGTACCGCGCTATACAGGGACAGAGGGGAGGAGTGACGCCGACAGTACCGCGCTGTACCGGAGCTGTACGGTGTGCGAGTTACTGCACTCAGCGAGCAGTTGTAGACACTCATTCGGGAGGCTGTGTGCTGGAGTTATGACAGAGCAGCAGCTGACACCCGATCTGTAATGACTCTGTTCGCTGGCCGTGGATATGTGCTGACCAACAGATTATACTCTGATATGATAGTGCTCGCATAGTTTATGAAGTATTGAGATACGTGATGTTGCGGTCCATGGCAGTGTATTACATAGTATTGTTTTGTTTTGTCGGGATTTTATATTGCGCGTTTAAAGAGCAGTACATACTATTAGCTCTTAAACGTCACACGCGCCTTTACTTTAGTTCATAAGTAAAGCATATCATAATACAGAAAGTGAGTAGTACTTTATTCAAATACTACCTATAACAGTACAGGAATGTTGATTTGCTCATGCTGGAGTAAGAGAGGTAACAACAAAACTCTTGGTGCAATTTATATTCTTTATTGAAATGAATATTACCTAAGTTTTGTTTTTGGCAATGAGTCAGTATCCGATTCTTGGATTGTTTGCTAAATATAATATTCTGAATGTTATTTTTATGTAGATTACAATGTAAATGACTCCATAAGTTGGTATCAAGTAATCGATCTCAACAAACAACACTGTTTTGATCAAACGAGACTTGCAGAAGCGAGGACAAGATACTGGATTCACAACATCAGAATAAAAAAGACACTGGGGCACGAGCGTTGCAGTACAATACTGAAACAATGCTTCACTGGGCTCACCTCGCGGCTCAGAGCCTCGGCGCACGATGGAATGAAACAGGTTTTTCCTGCTTCACTGGCGTCAAAAATATCCGATAGCACTCAGAAAACCCCCAGCCTTGATCACGACACGGGTGCTTTTCCAGGGACGTAGGAACTCACGGAAAGTGTGGGGGGGTCAGTGAAACTTTGATCTCGTCCTGAGAGAAACCCAACCACCCCTATGCAATGCAATATTTATTTGCAAATGAGGGCTCTTCTCGCCTTGGCGAACCTTTTGCTATCAAACATTTTACTCACCAAGCAACACAAATTATTTTAGAAGAAGAAAAAAATGCCGAAAAGTGGGGGCCATGGCCCCCTGTCCCCGTCCCTGTTCCTACGCCTATGTGTGTTTTGTCAGTCATGCAAAAATCGAAAACGACCAGCACAGCTCGTAAATCCCTCCGATCATTGAGAAAGTGGCGAAACTGACTTCTCTCCCTCACTTTATTCAAACAACAACAAATAACCCGTCCGCACACCGGAGAGGCTGCCGTCCAATTGCCTGTCGAACGCTCTCGAGATGTCGACGATTTGTCCGCGGCGCGTACATCACACGAGCGCTATCTGCGCGGACAGCGTGACGTCGCGCCGGGAGAAAGTAAAATCCCGGTTCATCACGTGCATCTGATTTAAATTGGCCCCGGGTCGAGGTCTGCGCCGGGCGTGGCGATGGCGATCTCGAGTCACTGCGCCGGCTCGCTCAGCTCACGGCCTCCAGTCATGCGAGGTGGCGTCGCCGACTCGACGAGCACACAACCACACACCTCGGTCACCGGTCACACAACCACACACCTTGGTCGTCACCGGTCACACAACCACACACCTCGATCACCGGTCACACAACCGCACACATTGGTCACCGGTCACACAACCACACACCTCGGTCACCGGTCACACAACCACACACCTCGGTCACCGGTCACACAACCACACACCTCGGTCACCGGTCATACAACCACACACCTCGGTCACCGGTCAGACAACCACACACCTCGGTCACCGGGCACACAACCACACACCTCGGTCACCGGTCACACAACCACACACCTCGGTCACCGGTCAGACACACAACCACACACCTCGGTCACCGGTCAGGCACACAACCACACACCTCGGTCACCGGTCAGGCACACAACCACACACCTCGGTCACCGGTCACACAACCACACACCTCAGTCACCGGGCACACAACCACACACCTCGGTCACCGGTCACACAACCACACACCTCGGTCACCGGTCAGGCACACAACCACACACCTCGGTCACCGGTCACACAACCACACGCCTCGGTCACCGGTCACACAACCACACACCTCGGTCACACAACCACACACCTAGATCACCGGTCACGCAACCACACACCTCGGTCACCGGTCACACAACCACACACCTCGGTCACCGGTCAGGCAACCACACACCTCGGTCACCGGTCACACAACCACACCCCTCGGTCACCGGTCAGGCAACCACACACCTCGGTCACACAACCACACACCTCGGTCACCGGTCACACAACCACACACCTCGGTCACCGGTCACACAACCACACACCTCGGTCACCGGTCACATAACCACACACCTCGGTCACCGGTCAGGCAACCACACACCTCGGTCACCGGTCACACAACCACACGCCTCGGTCACCGGTCACACAACCACACACCTCGGTCACCGGTCACACAACCACACACCTCGGTCACCGGTCACACAACCACACGCATCGGTCACCGGTCACACAACCACACACCTCGGTCACCGGTCAGGCAACCACACACCTCGGTCACCGGTCACACAACCACACGTCTCGGTCACCGGTCACACAACCACACACCTCGGTCACCGGTCACACAACCACACACCTCGGTCACCGGTCACACAACCACACACCTCGGTCACCGGTCAGGCAACCACACACCTCGGTCACCGGTCACACAACCACACGCCTCGGTCACCGGTCACACAACCACACACCTCGGTCACCGGTCACACAACCACACACCTCGGTCACCGGTCACACAACCACACGCCTCGGTCACCGGTCACACAACCACACACCTCGGTCACCGGTCAGGCAACCACACACCTCGGTCACCGGTCACACAACCACACGCCTCGGTCACCGGTCACACAACCACACACCTCGGTCACCGGTCACACAACCACACACCTCGGTCACCGGTCACACAACCACACACCTCGGTCACCGGTCAGGCAACCACACACCTCGGTCACCGGTCACACAACCACACACCTCGGTCACCGGTCACACAACCACACACCTCGGTCACCGGTCAGGCAACCACACACCTCGGTCACCGGTCACACAACCACACGCCTCGGTCACCGGTCACACAACCACACACCTCGGTCACCGGTCACACAACCACACACCTCGGTCACCGGTCACACAACCACACGCCTCAGTCACCGGTCACACAACCACACACCTCGGTCACCGGTCAGGCAACCACACACCTTGGTCACCGGTCACACAACCACACGCCTCGGTCACCGGTCACACAACCACACACCTCGGTCACCGGTCAGGCAACCACACACCTCGGTCACCGGTCACACAACCACACGCCTCGGTCACCGGTCACACAACCACACACCTCGGTCACCGGTCACACAACCACACACCTCGGTCACCGGTCACACAACCACACGCATCGGTCACCGGTCACACAACCACACACCTCGGTCACCGGTCAGGCAACCACACACCTCGGTCACCGGTCACACAACCACACGCCTCGGTCACCGGTCACACAACCACACACCTCGGTCACCATAACCACACACCTCGGTCACCGGTCACACAACCACACGCCTCGGTCACCGGTCACACAACCACACACCTCGGTCACCGATCAGGCGTCACAACGAGCGTGGAGCACGCCCAGAGGCGATGGAACCCGTCCCGACATTGCCCGAATGTCCATCGCTGCGGTCACGGGTCAGTTGGGGTCAGTTGAGGTCAGAGGGGTCAGCGGGGTTAGCCGGGGTTCATCAGGGAAAGGACGCGTCACGAGCGGAGAGTGGGCTTAGTGACCAGCACTTCGCACCGCACTTCGAGCCGTGATGGGGCAACATGGACTACTTCCAGCGCTGATCAACTCAGTATCACCAGAAGCCAGCCAGTGTGCTAGCGGGGACTTGTTCTAAACACCCGCAGACGTCTCGTCCTCTCCAGAGGCCAATTTCACAAAGCAAAACAGTTGTAATTACAATTTTTTTTTGTTATTACAAATAATTTTTACACATATTTGTAGTTTGGATTTCACAAAACCCCAGGGCAGTAAATCTCAATTTACTCTTTGCAAACTAGTTTACAAAGATATTGTTTGTAATTTTTTGCAATTGCACATGTTCTATTTCTCAAGAGCTGACGGAAGTGAGGAAATGTTTGCAATTACAAACTTGCAATTCCAGTGGGTCAGGGGTTCTGAATTTCAGAAACTGCATTGATAGTTGACGTTGTTCGACTGTTCAGGTTATTTTCTTGGTGAGGTTGTTACATTGCCGAGGTTGTTAGGGTAATGGTTTAGTTATACATAGGTATAGCTGCCAAAAAAGTTATTTCCCGAGAGATTCGAACAGGGATCTCCAGCTTTGAAGTCCAGTCACAGTGCACCTTACCGATTGCGCTATGATGTGAGGGAGAAACCGCATGGCGATAGAATTGTAGCGGTCAACGATGTCTTGTGCAATGTGCAGTGAACCTTCACCCTTTACGACGTAGGAAATCGGCTAGGTCAGGTGAAAAAATGGTCGAGAAATTCAACGATCTTTCTTTTGAGAGTAGTTCTGTTGTTATGCTCCGCCACCCGGTCAATGGCCAAATTCTGTTTACTATAATTGCTTACCAAGATGTATTTTTATGATCAGAGTTTGCATTCCGATGAAATGTTAATTAAGAGATAATTCTCCCTATAACTAATTTTATTTTGAATAAAAAATCAACCACAATGTATATATGTTAAATCAATTTGTTAACAAACAAATTATTTGTTATTGGCATCAAGTGGAATACAAACGTTCTTGATTTAAAGGTCGCTGCTGTACTAACATTTGTGTTTACAATTTGCTTTACAATCGGTAATTCAGAAATGGTGAATGCTTGTCAAATGTCTTCTTGTGAGGTATGCAATATTTGCTTGCGCTTGTAATTGCAAACATGTGTTATTACTAACTTCTTTGTGAAATTGGCCTCTGACCTACCTGAGCTTCCAACACCCTGACTGAGCCTTCAATACCTTGAAGCGAGCTCGTGGGTACCTCTCCTGCGTATTCCGGAGCTAAACAAAGTGTGAGGCCGTGTCCGGTCGCGACGCATCCCGGGGCAGGGCGGGGCGTGAGAAGGAAGCCGCTGGGGTGAACACCGGCAGCACTCTGACCGCGCCACTTCTAATCCGGCATCCTCGGCCATTCGCCGGCCACAAAGGCCGCCTGTGACGGTTCACACCAGCCGTGATGAGAGACAATGTTCCCGCCTCCGGACGGTGAGATACTGACCGCCCGGGGCATATTGGCCAGCGCTGAGAGTTGATTGCCCCCAGATTGGCGTGCGGGTAACTCTGGTAATGAACTAAGTGGCGCCGGTCACGTTCTGACGCCGTAAAGCACCGTGTGTTCAGTGCGCCTGAAAAGGGCCTGTCAAGGCCACGGATAGCCGCGAGGAGTTATATGAGTGGCCAAAACGAGGAACCCGCTGACCGAGCCGAGTTCGCCCGGCAGACGCTCGCAGGCAGCAGGTGTGTCGAATTACGAATGGACAAGTGCCGAGTCCGAGTGAGTTACGGTCTAAGCACTCTTTCTCAGATGGGTATCACACCGATTTGCATGTTGGGCCTAATGGATGAATCTCATATCACTTCGTCTTTGCCACCGTCGAGTCGGCGGTGCCAGGCGAAACTGGGACGTTCGCCGCTTCGTTATCGTATGTCCCGTAGTAAGCAGTGGTGAGCAAAAAAAGCAAAAAAAGAGTGGTGGCAAAAATGGACAGGCTCAACAATCAACAGAAATTACGGACATTATAGTTCAATGTATTTCATGAAAATAACTTTCAACAACTATCTACAAATATCAGTAAAGAGAATACAAAAATCACATTTGTACTTATAAGTACAAAATGTGATTTTTCTCAAATCTTGCGATCTCAAAACCTACACTATAGTGTAGGTTTTGAGATCGCAAGATAACTGTGCCACAAGTGTTATTAACGAATCTCGTTTCGCAAAACTGCTCATGACTGGGCTTTCCGAACTTTGACGCTAAGTTTCTGTCAATTTTTCACCCTGGCAGAGCCACCGGCTGGCGTCTCCACGCTGGCTGGCTTCCGCCGGCCGGCGAGCCAGTGGGAACGGGAGCAGAGCTGCTGAGAACGGCCGACCGCGCAGTCCGCCGGTACGCCGGTACGGCCGCCTCCCGTCAGTCGACGCCCCGCGCGACTCCCACGCTCCCGATACAAACACGGCGCGGCGCAGACAAAAACGGGTCGCTCCCGGCCGCCACGCGGCTGGCTGTCTCCCCCCAGAGACGGAGTCACGCGGCTGGCTGTCTCCCTCCAGAGACGGCGCCACGCGGCTGTCTCCCTCCAGAGACGGAGTCACGCGGCTGGCTGTCTCCCTCCAGAGACGGAGCCACGTGGCTGGCTATCTCCCTCCAGAGACGGAGTCACGCGGCTGGCTGTCTCCCTCCAGAGACGGCGCCACGCGGCTGTCTCCCTCCAGAGACGGAGCCACGCGGCTGTCTCCCTCCAGAGACGGAGCCACGCGGCTGGCTGTCTCCCTCCAGAGATGGCGCCACGCGGCTGTCTCCCTCCAGAGACGGAGCCACGCGGCTGGCTGTCTCCCTCCAGAGACGGAGACACGCGGCTGGCTATCTCCCTCCAGAGACGGAGCCTCGTGGCTGGCTGTCTCCCTCCAGAGACGGAGCCACGCGGCTGCCTCCCTCCAGAGACGGAGCCACGCGGCTGGCTGTCTCCCTCCAGAGACGGAGCCACGCGGTTGTCTCCCTCCAGAGACGGAGCCACGCGGCTGTCTCCCTCCAGAGACGGAGCCACGCGGCTGTCTCCCTCCAGAGACGGAGCCACGCGGCTGTCTCCCCCCAGAGACGGAGCCACGCGGCTGTCTCCCTCCCACCGGCCACCGACTGGGCTGTCGGCTCCCGACGTCTCCCCCTCCAGAGGCGGCCGCCACACCCCTCCAGAGACGGACAGTAAAGCCCCGCCCTGATCCTTGCTGAGGTCGCAAAGTCGTCTGCCTGGCCCATCCGATCTGTGGGAACAAGAATATTCAGGGCGTTTTGTGAGGCTTTTCCCCGCATTCGTGAAATTCGCAATATTTAGTATAGGATGTTATTGTATTTTATTATCCGATTCCTATTGTGTGCTATTTGCGCTTATCTGCTGGATCCCGAAATACTTATTAATTCCCTACTTACTTAATAACCGGCGCACTGCAGGGGGGTTGATTTCCGCCCCCTCAGGTTTTTCAAATATAGCGAAAAACGGCAGCGCGCAGCGCCGCCGGATTTTAGCACACCTGTTAGGACATCAATTGCGCACACTTTATAAAAAAAACTCGGGTCATCTCAGGTCAGGTCACCAGACCAGGTCAAGTGACCCCACCTCCAAAAATGTTTGCAGTTGTGCCAACGCCAGAGTTTTTCACCGATCAGTTTGAAACTTACAGGATGCCATGAGGGCATAAGTACTTACAATTCGTTTATCTCGGAATTTTGATATCGGTGATCTAAGGTCAGGTCAACTTCGTAACCTCCCCATAATAAGTAAATGGGGAAATATACAAATGCTTCCTATTTCAAGGATATGCATGATATTAGTCCAATTACTTCTGGATCATGTTATTATAGGATATTGTTGATGATCCAAGTGTAAATCTTGTTCAGTGACCCCTATTGGGTCATTTGAGGTCATGCGAGGTCACCATCATTTGTTTTGTCAATAACTCCCGACATAATGCAGATAGAGAAGTAACACAGACATCAATGTGTTTGTCTCGTCGAGACACGTCTTCCAATATGCAACATGCTCTACTTGGGTCAGCACTTAACCTTGACCTGAGGTCAATTTTTTAAAGTTGATAAAGTTGAAATAAGTATTGGACTTACTTCGGACCTTGTTGAGTGAATGTGCGTGTGAGTCTGGACATGGGTGCTAAACACACCGGTTTTAACATTTTAATCTGGACACTGGGGGTTGCACTAACTTTTGATATAAATTGACCAACCTG
The DNA here is from genome assembly GCA_036785665.1 of Chirona hameri. Lineage (NCBI taxonomy): Eukaryota > Metazoa > Arthropoda > Thecostraca > Balanomorpha > Balanidae > Chirona > Chirona hameri. Next base: position 49,219 of record JAXIVJ010007318.1, on the reverse strand, counting down.
GATATGAAGGACATTTTACATGTCAAGCTTTTTCTTTGAGCCTGAATCACGAGGAAGATAATAGGCATGGTCTACATTTAACATGTAACATAATCATGTTCTGATTGTGTTTATTAAAGACAGATTGTAGACCTGAGTGAGTGTAATATGGGATGAGTGACCACTGTTGGGTACCTACCTCAAATTGGTGTGCTGGACACTGGGGATGGGTGTCTCCGTGGGAGCCCTGGGGGGGCGGGCTGGCTCAAACAATGAATGATTCACCCAAATATATTTTAGTTGATTAATGATGAATGAGTGTTGCATATCCCGCGCCGTGCCGGTGCTCGGCGCCACCTTCGCCGTGCGGGGGGGGGGCGTTTCGACGCCCCCCCCTTCTAACTCTGCTGCTAGGCAACGTAGCGCAAAACGAAAAACAGCGTTGGAAAGCTCGTCAAAAATGATTTAGAAACTACTTCAGTCATTTTTTCGCTCAGGTTATTATTGAGGTCACCAGAGGTCATCATAGGTCAAATTTTCCCGTTTTAGGTAACTTGATCCTGAAATCCCACGATATCTCGGGAACTATGATAGCTAGGACGAAACCGAAAAAAGCAATAGATAGCTCTTGAAACGCTCCAGTAATGTTTTACCGTCAGATTTGAGTTCAGGTCAATAGTTGAGGCTCCAGAGGTCATCAAAGGTCAAAATGGCTGTTATCTTGGAAAAAGTGTTTTCGCGAATAACTTTTTTGCTATTCAAGATAGAGCATTGATTGTGGCTCCATCGTGTTTCCATCGGCAAGGCGCATCGAAAAATATACATCTTGACCTTGGAAAGTCAATAAAAAAATGTGACCTCAGGTGAAGGTCACATGGTGACCAAGTCGGTCACGGTGGGTCATGTTGCATATGAGTCGATGCTTCTTGACGAGAAAATCACATTCGTGCCTTCTTCAAGTTTCTATCTCTCTTCGATCAAAAGTTATTGGCAAAAAAAATGTATGTGACCTCATGTGACCTCGGATGACCTTGTGGGGGGTCAAATAAACCAAAATATTATCTGGGTAATGAAGAATGGTCTATTACCACATGATCCTGAAGAAAAAACGTTGATTGGATGCGTTTACATGGAAAGCAAAGCATTTCAATATTTCCCCATTGACTTATAATGGGGAAGGTCACGTGATCGATCAGACCTTAGGTCACCGAATAAAAAAATCCGAGATATGCAAATTGTAGGTAATGATATCCTTATCAAACTCTAAACGTTTAAAAGTGATCACCCGGAAACTGTAGACGTGGCACGACCACAAACTTTTTCTGAGGTTGGGTCACGTGACCTGCCTGGTGACCTGACCTGATAAGACCTGAAACTTTTGGTTTCACAAAAGTTGTAAAAATGTTCAGCAGACAGGTACTGAAAATTTCAGCTATCTGGCTTCAACGGTTTTTTAGCTATTGGCAAAAAACGGAGGGGGGGCGTCTAAACGTCCCCCCCCCCCCCCCCCCCCCGGCACGGCGCGGGATATCCTAGAATAAATGTTGAACAAATGTGCAGAGAGTGAGGATTATCCAGCATGAGGGGCCTTACACAAATAAATTTGATATGTTTGTATATTGCTTTTCCATTCATGATTGCCTGAATTTGTTAGGTAGTTTGCAGTGCAAATGTCCAATATCATGAATATGACCATTCCTTTATCCTAGGCTCCAAGATCATATAACCATTCTTGCGTTTTCTCAACTACTCATAGTTTGTAGTACCTACTTATCCTTTCCTCCTAATGGGTACCACTCATGTTTTTCTCAACAATTGGAACTATTGCTACAGTCTGATCACTTAGATTATATGGTTAACATGTTTACTAAATACATAAATGGTTGACATACACTTGCCCATATTTGAAGATGTGTTTACTCTGGATGTGCCTAACTTTGATAATGTAGTTTCACAGTGCAAGTATTACACAATTCCTACTGATAGGCCGAAAACTGATACAAATTTGCAATCATACACCTCAATGAATAAAAAATCATCATCAATCAATAAAAAACAAGTTTGATGACATTAAAAATCTATTAGCAGCCTCTGGTGTTGACTGGTCTGTGGTCTGCATTTCTGAAACATGGATAAAAGATAATCAACTTGCCTCATTTGTCATGGATGGATACAATGTTTTTGCATCCTGTCGTGAGGATGGTGAGGGTGGTGGAACATTGATATATGTAAATAAGCACTATGGTGTCAAGGAAAGGAGAGATCTTGAAACAAAACTCATTGAGGCTACCTTTGTTGAAATTAATATACCCTATTCAAATAAGAAAAATATCATAATTGGTAATATTTACAGACCACCTAGTTTCTCACATAAATCATTTCATGAATATATTGAGAAGTTATTAGATACATTAGAAGGAGAGAAAAACACTGTAATTTTAGGTGGTGATTTTAATTATAATCTTTTAGATGTGCATAATGATCAACATGCTCTCAGTTTTAATAACTTATTATCCTCCTACAGTTTTTTCCCTACTATTTTTAAACCTACACGAATACAAAATGGAAAGCACTCACTTTTAGACAACTTTTACATAAATGATCTCTCCTTTCATGATAAATCAGGTGTCATTATTGATGATTTATCAGATCATTTTCCAATCTTTATATCATTAATGTTTAACCATACCATAGATAAGCAGAAAACCAAAAAAAAATGGTATTTGAAAAAAAACAAAGCACCTCAGTTAAACCAATTCTTAAGTGTAAAGCTACAGAACTTTCAGAACCACATTGATGCAAATGAAGCATGCAATGAGTTAATACAAAGTTATATGGAAGGCATTGATAAATGCTCAAAAATGATAAAATCAAGTTCAAGAAAAACTGCAATGAAACCCTGGATTACTCCTGCGCTGTTGTGTTCTATAAACAAGAAAAATAAGTTATATAAAAAGTTACTTGGATGTCCAAATATCAAAAATACTAATAACTATAAACAATTTAGAAATATACTGACAAATATTTTACAGGATGCAAAAAGGTTGTACTATGAGAAATCATTTGAAGAAAACAAAAATGACAGTAGAAACACGTGGAAGATATTAAATGAGGTGATAAACAAACGTAAAATACATATCAATGAACCGCCATCGACATTCATCGGCAGCGATGGAAAAACATATGAAAACGCCGAAATATCCCAGGGATTTAATGACTTTTTTTCATCCATTGGTTCGCACCTGGAAAAAAGCATTCCTCCCTCAGACAGCAGTCCACTTGAATTTTTAACTCAACCTATCCATGATAATTTGGATGTGCCATTGATGACAAATTCTATGTACAGTCTATAATTAATTCTTTGAACCCTGTGGGAGGAGGTATAGACAAAATTAGCACTGAAATATTACTTCTAACCTACCGAAGTCTTATTCATCACTTAACCTTCTTTTTTAACCTCTGCCTCAGTACTGCAGTTTTTCCAGATCATCTTAAAGTGGCCATTATTAAACCGATTTACAAGACAGGAGATAGAAATGTTTTTAATAACTACAGACCAATTTCCTTGCTGCCGAAAATTTTGGAAAAAATATTGCATTCTATAATTTTAACTTATGTAAATGAACACAATGTATTAAATCCCCTTCAATTTGGCTTTAGAAAGAAACATAGCACATACATGCCCATTGCACATTTGACAGATAAGATAACTAGCTCACTTCAGGAAAACATTGTCACTTGTGTGCTGTATCTCGATCTAAAAAAAGCATTTGATGCTGTTTGCCTGGATATTTTACTTAACAAACTTCATTTTATTGGTATAAGAGGAAAACTTCACCAAATTTTGCAATCATACCTTACTAATAGAAAGCAAAGAACTCTAATTAATTCTTATTTATCTGAGGAGGCAAAGGTTGAAATGGGTGTCCCACAGGGTTCAATTTTAGGTCCGTTCCTTTTTATTATATATATTAATGATATTTCAAACATTTCTAATCAAGCTCACTTTTACTTGTTTGCAGATGACACGGCTATTGCTATTAAAGCTCATCGATTGACAGAGCTACAAAATAAACTTTATGCAGTACTACCCATGGTTACTAAATGGTTTCAGTCGAATAGGCTTTCTTTAAATGTATCAAAGACCTACAACCAAAATTTTCAAGAAAGTCTGTAAACGATTTAGATATTAAAATAAATAATTCACAGATTGCAAGAAAGGAGTCTATTAAATATCTTGGAGTAATTGTTGATGAAAACCTCAAGTGGCAAACTCATATCAATAATGTAGCATCTATTATAAGTCGAAATATAGGTATCATGGGACGTGCCAAATTTTATATCTCATCCAAACATCTTTTACTCTTATACAATATTCTAATACTCCCTTATTTAAACTACTGTGCTGCTGTCTGGGGAAGCAATTATCCAACCAGAATCGATAAACTAGTCAGACTACAGAAGCGAGCAATCAGAATAATTGATAAAAAGCCATACTTGTACCGCACCAGAGAACTTTTTGTTAAATACAAAATGTTAAAGTTTCCAGATTTGGTAAACAAACAGCACATAGTCATATTTTTGGGCTATGTAAAAGAAAATCTTCCTCGTCCAATTTTTGAAATGTTTAGATACCATAGGCCGGTCAACACCAGAGCTATTCAACACTTTAGAATTCCACATGCACGTACAAATTATAAAGCATTTTCACTATCTGTTTCTGCTCCTAGGGCGTGGAATACAATAGTTTGTAAGTTATTTAATGATATTGATAATGTTCCTAGGAAAAGGATGCCCTAAAGAAATATGTTCATGAGTATATTCTGCACCAGTACTAATGATTTATCTGTAGTGGTAGCGTTATATTTACTTCTTAATATGTATTTGAGTTGGTCCTGCCCTCTTATGTTCTTTTATTGTATTTACTTTCCTATCCTCATCTGTGTCTATTTTTGTATATATATATTCTTCACTTGATTCAATGTATGTGTGTGTGAATGCATGGGCCTGAGGCAAGGCGGCGCAGGCAGCAGAAGGGGGGGGGGGGGTATATATATGTGTGTGTGTGTGTGTGTGTGTGTGTGTGTGTGTGTGTGTGTGTGTGTGTGTGTGTGTGTGTGTGTGTGTGTGTGTGTGTGTGTGTGTGTGTGTGTGTGTGTGTGTGTGTGTGTGTGTGTGTGTGTGTGTGTGTGTGTGTGTGTGTGTGTGTGTGTGTGTGTGTGTGTGTGCGTGTGTGCGTGTGTGCGTGTGTGTGTGTGTGTGTGTGTGTGTGTGTGTGTGTGTGTGTGTGTGTGTGTGTGTGTGTGTGTGTGTGTTGATAAACGCGGCGAAGTGGGGACCTTTGTCCGTAACACACACGCGAAGTCGGGACCGTTTGCGGAGTCGGGACCGAAACCCGGTCCCGACTTTGCTAGACCATTTTAATCGTGTTCTTTGGCCCTAAAATACCCCCAGTATCAATTTCAGACCGGTCCCCAATTGGCCGGGTTTATCAGTTTCGTGTGTATTCTCAAGGTCATTGACCCGAGCAGTAAACACAGATCGGCCGGGTGGAGCAGTCTAGTCGGCGGTGGAGTTTGGTGACGTCATTGACGAAGTGGTGGTAAGTACATTTGATACTATTGCAATACTGTGATGATCTGTTATAAATTAAGACTTGACCATTGCAATACATGAATATAGCTATGTTTGCAAGACTTTTGCTATTTTTTTGTCTCATTAGTAGATATCGAAGCCTTTTCGAGCACTTCTTGAAACAAGTACCTATTTTTGAGTACTCATTTGCTACCCATGTCTAAAATTTCGACGCATGTTCACGCTGCCGCTTCGAAATGGTCCTCTTCTGGTGGTTGGTAGGTAAGTAGTAATTTTACATTTTTTAAGCAAGTTAAATTTAATTTGTGGGATTAAATCCCATCAGCCTGCATACAGATTTATGGATGTAATGATGAGGAAAGCTTGTGTATAGGGAAAGACAGGTAAGCATTGGCACAGGTACCTTTTAACTAATTCTGGTGACCTGTTAATTTGATATGTATTAAGCGGAGTACTAGTAACTAGTACATATGTTTGTTTGTTGAATTTTTCACTCTAGGCTTATTTTTAGACATAGTTTTCCTCTCTGTACCCCAGCTCCAAAGTAATCCAAGGACCCTGCCCTGCAGGCTCGTATGACCTTGAGTAAGTGTGATAAAGGCAAACTTGACAGTCATATTTGATGTAGTTTGGTATACCTACGTTAGGACAATTTATTTTGTCAGGTTGTTCTGCGTTTTCCATTGTAATGTAACTAGGTACTCTCAGTTTCAGTGTAGTCCAACTTAAAAATGGATCATGTCAATGTGAAAGCCAATATTTTATTCATGCTTGTGTGCACTTAATTATTTAAATATAGTTGATGTAAATATATGCTCAAATAAAAACATTTTAACCATATTATTATAAATATAGTTGAATGAGTAGTTTTTTCGCTTGTCTGGGCCAGCTGTATTGGCTCTTCGCTTGACGGGGCCAGCTGTATTGGCTCTTTGCTTGACAGGGCCAGCTGTATTGGCTCTTCGCTTGACGGGGCCAGCTGTATTGGCTCTTCGCTTGACGGGGCCAGCTGTATTGGCTCTTCGCTTGACGGGGCCAGCTGTATTGGCTCTTCGCTTGACGGGGCCAGCTGTATTGCCTCTTCGCTTGACTGGGCCAGCTGTATTGGCTCTTCGCTTGACGTGGCCAGCTGTATTGGCTCTTCGCTTGATGTGGCCAGCTGTATTGGCTCTTCGCTTGACGTGGCCAGCTGTAGTGGCCCTTCGCTTGACTGGGCCAGCTGTATTGGCTCTTCGCTTGACGGGGCCAGCTGCATTGGCGCTTCGCTTGATGGGGCCAGCTGTATTGGCTCTTCGCTTGACTGGGCCAGCTGTATTAGCTCTTCGCTTGACAGGGCCAGCTGTATTGGCTGTTCGCTTGACGAGGCCAGCTGTATTGGCTGTTCGCTTGACGGGGCCAGCTGTATTGGCTGTTCGCTTGACAGGGCCAGCTGTATTGGCTCTTCGCTTGACGGGGCCAACTGTATTGGCTCTTCACTTGACAGGGCCAGCTGTATTGGCTCTTCGCTTGACGGGCCAGCTGTATTGGCTCTTCGCTTGATGGGGCCAGCTGTATTGGCTCTTCGCTTGATGGGGCCAGCTGTATTGGCTCTTCGATTGACGGGGCCAGCTGTATTGGCTCTTTGCTTGACAGGGCCAGCTGTATTGGCTCTTCGCTTGACAGGGCCAGCTGTATTGGCTCTTCGCTTAACGGGGCCAGCTGTATTGGCTCTTCGCTTGACAGGGCCAGCTGTATTGGCTCTTCGCTTGGCGGGGCCAGCTGTATTGGCTCTTCGCTTGATGGGGCCAGCTGTATTGGTTCTTCACTTGACGGGGCCAGCTGTATTGGCTCTTCGCTTGACGGGGCCAGCTGTATTGGCTCTTCGCTTGACGGGGCCAGCTGTATTGGCTCTTCGCTTGGAGGCAGAGTTGGTGTGGCAGAGCCACACCAACATTTCATTTTTGTAATGCAAATGTATTGGAGCATCTTGTCAGGCTATGAAAAATAGCAAAAAATGTTCTAAATACATAAAAGACAAGAAAAGTGCAACAAAATGCTTCTTAGGCCCATCCGAGGTTGCACCCCTCCCCCCCCCCCCCCTCCACCAGTCTCGTCCCTTCAAATCACCTTATTCTATTTGCATACAAGAAGGTTAATCCCGCAAGTATTTATGAACTAATCCCTTCTCTGTAAAGTATTTATTTAATCTAATTTTGAAGGAAGCAAGTGTCACTGCAGCAGTGGCATCCCCTGGTAGCTTATTTCAATGTCCTACAACCCTTCTACTGTAAAATGACTCATAGTCTAGTCCTACTTTGTTTCATAATGATTGTATGCTGATGGTCTCAACCTCGATTTTCCCTTTTGAACTCAAACATGCCCTTTAAATATCCAGAATGCTGACCATTTACAAATTTGAAGACTTCAATTACATCTCCTCTTAGCCTTCTATATCTAAGTGAAAACATACCCAATTTCATTAATATATCTTCATAAGGTACACTACCAAGACATTAATCATTTTTGTTGCCCTTTTTTAACTCTTTCTAACAACCCAGACTGGTTATTGATTCGATTCTGATTGAATTAATTGGAATTGTTCAATCAAAATCTCTAGAATCAAAGAAGAATCGATTCACCACCAGATTTTTGTATTCATGAATCATGATTTAATCAATACCCGCATAGAAACAAGGCTGATTGAATCAAAAAGACTGTGCAATGCTATTTCAATGGCTATTCAAACATGATTTGATAAAAAAATGTTTTAATTCTTTGAATCGGAATCATTTCTCAAAGTGGTTATCCATGAATCAAACGGTGACTGGATTATTCATATTCCAAAATGAATTGTGATTGAATCCTTCCAAAAAAGGTGATTCGATAACCAATCTGTAATACACAACCAGCAACCATTCTCATATGCTGGAGACCAGGCTTGCACACAATACTCCAAATGTGGTCTAGCGTATGCACAATACAGTTGTGTTATTACCTTTTCACTTTTGTATGAAACATTTCCCCTAGCATTCTTCCTAGCTTTTACAACCTGGTCTGACGCTGATAGTCCACTATTGGCAAGAGGTCTACGAAAGCCATGCGACATGTTTATGGGTTATTTTACACGTATAATTCGATGGGAGCATCCATTTTCACAACCTGACCCCACTTAATGGCCCTCAGATCAAGGTCAGGTCACATAAGGAAAACATTTGAAAGTGATTAATCTAAATACAAAAAGACATGTTTCTAGACCAGTTGTGTCTCAGAAATACAAAGGTGGCATTTATTTGTCTGTATCTGGTCACTAAAAGCCAAACAAAGGCATCTTAAACAAATGATGGCATGAGTTACTTATACTTAGGGAGCTATAAGTCGGTTAAAATAAAGATAATACTTTGAAATTTGGTTTGGATATCCTCCATACTTGGTTCTCCAATATTCATTCTTTTTTTCTCCATATCGTTGAAAATGTTGATTTTACGGATCCCCCCCCACCCAAGCAGTTTTTATTTTGATTTTAGGGGTAAAAATATAACAATTACTAAAATCTGAGATAGCGATTTTGAAAAGAATGTAAATTTGCTTGCTTTTTAGATTGTTTGCTTCCAATTTGCTTCAACACCCGATTTTCTACGATTTTTCAAATATGGATCTTTTTACACGAAAAATAGCATGACTTGACGTCACTAAAACGTCATTATCTCCCAAATTAATCCACCAATTGCATTGATATTTAGGGAAAAGACGTAGAATTGATGCAGCATCAGGTACTTGAAGTTTCATGTTGATGTCTATAATGGTTATCAAGTTAATGAAACAATCCTGGAGAGGGCATATTCTGCACCCCAGCGCGCTGGGCGCGGGTGATGCACCTATGACCTATGCACCTATGAGGGTGCATTTGCCCTAATGCCCCCGCCCCATCCTGGATCTGCCAGTGGGTAGCAGGCCGTTAGCGAGAAGTTGTTGAGCGGGAGGGTGGGGGTAGATCGGGCCGTGTCCGCTATCTACCGCTGTACGTCCGGCCATGTGGGGCCCGGTGTGTGTGTGGGGGGGGAATCACGGTTTCAGGACCTTTGAGGGGGATGGGGGCATGTCCCCTTAGCATATCCATGGCTTCTGCCCCCCTTCCCTATATCCGCCCCTGGAGATAAACTTATTTTACGACTGTTCGCGGACACTGGACACTTATTTTCGCGAATCTTTTTCGCTATCGCCCAACAAGCTATAGTAGCTACCCCTTTTATGCTATATTTCCAGAAACTTACTCAGCATGGATTGTAGAGAGTTCCTCAATCATTGCAATTCTACCAAGCATGCTGTTATAGCACTCATTTATATAATTTCCAGCGGCTCAAAGGGACCCAAAGTCTAAAACAGATTGCTGTTTGAACGCACCATATTGATGGATGTACCCATGACGTCACGCTTTTCGCTGCCTTGGGGCTGAATTGTATCTAAGGCCTTGGAATAAATGGTGAATGAATGGATGAACTTGACATTCAATCATAGCAGAAGCCAATCTTGTGTACCAACTTTTAGATGCCATAGGTATCATAATCGTATTTTCTACAAAGTACCTACATCTTTAAGTGCACAGAAAGGACTCAACGATGTACGTGTAGGTATGGTTACAAATTACCTGTAATTAGAGCTAAACATAAATTAAGTTTCATATCCTTTGGAACGAATTCAGCACCAAAAAAATAAAGCAAGTCAGCTTTCTTGGGGGGGAGCGTCCCACCCCCCTGATTTTTGAACGGGGGGAGGACGCCCCCCCCCCCCCCCCCCCCCCGTCCGGCGACGCCCATGCCTGCAACCCAATGTGCTAATTGCATGATAAAGGCTTGAGTGTAAGCAATGGGATCCATTTAGAAATACACTTAATGCAGGGGCGGATCTAGGATTTTTTTTTCCGAAGGGGGGTGGCAGCTGACCCAGGGAGCGTCATTTTTGCCGTCAAGGGGCGTCATGGGTCTACAGGGGCTCCAAAGGTTATTAAAAAAGAACTGCAAAAACTGCAAATTATCTTACACTTAGTATGTTTTTTGTGTTGTCTTAGTTGTGTTTTTGTCAATGTTTTTCAACAGTGATGGGACGTTTGTGTCCGTGAATGGCCGAGGGCCCGCTCCCTAAGCCGGATCGGCGGCGCGCAGTGCTCAGCTCGCGTGTCGTGAGGGGCGATTCTGCGTGCGAGGCGCGGTCGGAAGCGCGCCTTATTGCCGACACCGGGAGCGCTTGGCTTTGATGCAACCGAACAAACAACCAAACCATCTAATGGCTTTGCATTCTATGAGGACATGTCGTGCAGAGCATGACGAATCGGTAGACATGCCATTGGTCTGCATTTTCGTCATACCATACGCGATAGCCCTGGCCAAACGAAAGGGGCGCGAATTCGAACAAAATGTCGATTAAAAAGGCCTTCGATAGATTTGTCAAAAAAATGCATTTTTACAATGGTGCATCTCCCGTAGTTTGAGCCCTCCGAACCCTTCCAACGAACCGCGTCCGGTCAGTGACAGCGCCCCTCCGGCCAGTGACGGGGCCCCTCCAGCTAGTGACGGCGCCCCCTCCGGTCAGTGACGGCGCCCCTCCGGCCAGTGACGGCGCCCCTCTGGCCAGTGACGGTGCCCCTTCGGGTAATGATGGTGCCCCTCCGACTAGTGACGGCGCCCCTCCGGCCAGTGACGGCGCCCCTCCGGTCAGTGAAGGCGCCCCTCCGGCCAGTGACGGCGCCCCTCCAGCCAGTGAAGGCGCCCCTCCGGCCAGTGACGGCGCCCATCCGACCAGTGACGGCGCCCCTCCGGCAATTGATGGCGCCCCTCCGGTCAGTGACCGCGCCCCTCCGGCGAGTGACGGCGCACCTCCGGGGTCCGACCAGTGACGGCGCCCCTCCGGACAGTTACGGCGCCTCTCCCGCCAGTGACCGCGCCCCTCGGTCCTCCGGCGAGTGACGGCGTCCCTCCGACTAGTGACTGCCCCTCTCCGGACCGTGATGGCGTCCCTCCGAGTAACGGCGCCCCTCCGACTAGTGACTGCCCCTCCGCCCGTGACGGCGCCCCTGGCCAGTGACGGCGCCCCTCCGGCTAGTGACGGGGGGTAGCCTCTCCTTCTGCACGGTGCGGAAGGATAGGCACCCCCTGCAAATGTTTCGCCAATATTGATGGCGCCCCTGTCAATCGGGTGGCGCCCCTCAGGCATGGGTGGAGCTTTTAACAAAAAGTTGATGGGACAGAATGTCGTATAGGCTGGTTGTTTGCAATGGTTCGGGTTAAAAATGGTAATTTCAACGCCAGGAAACCTTCACATCTTACAAAAGTTGGTGGGGCAAAACACAGAGCTGGTGGGGCAGTCGCCTCGTGCCCTCAGGCCTCAAGGCAATGATCTAGTCCTTTGTGAATGTCTGCGTGCGCCACTTACATGCACTCCTGATAATCGGACAATTATCACTCCTAGAAGCAGACTTGTGCTTGATTCCAGTGGAATTGAATCCGATTCCGGAATCGATTTCGTTTGTACTGGAATCGGATTCGATTCCATTGGCATCTTGGTGGAATCGGAATCAGGTGGAGCCAATCATTTTTAGCAAATGATGGAATCGGAATCGGAATCAATGGCAATTGCAAGTGATTCCGTGTTATTTTCGTAAAAATAACTCTGATCATGCATTTAAGTTTCCCTGAAGGCAATTTGTTTCTTTCAGCATGCATACATAAAGCAAAGCTAGGCGATTATTTTTTCCTAATGAGGGTCAATAAACATGATAAGTAATTCTACTTATTTAGGTGGAGACATACAACGATCTTCACTTATAGCAATATTTTTTTTTTGTACCATACATTCCATAAAATTATCATATCTTTCAAGACAGTGATTTCCTTGTGTATCATATTGGAAAATAGCAGCTTGCAATAGGTCCAATTGTCCATGCATCATGATTATAGGTGTGTCGAAATATCATATTGTTTTGAACCTTCGTTAGACTCTGACGTTTCTGAACTGTCACGATTTTGCAGTACAGGCCAGTTTTTTCTCAACAAATGCATGCAATTATTTGAAGTTTTATAGCAAAATGGCCATAGTAAATATACCTGTATAAGATATTTAATATTACTATTCGTGTCATTCATGCCATTTGTACAAAATATAGATATGATCGGAAATTGTTGATGCAGAGTGGAATCAATGGAATCGGATTCGGAATCAAGCTTTTTAGGTGCCCTGGAATCGGATTCGGAATCGATTCTCCCAGTAACATATCTACTGGAATCGGAATCGAAATCAGAGCCATCTGGTTTGACATGGAATCGGAATCGATTCCGCCCGCTGAAGCGGAATCAAACACAAGTCTGCCTTGAGGTAAATGGCGACTTAGGAACATGATAGGCGCCACTAAAATCAAATGCCGCCCCATGGAGCATTTCTCCCCCGTATCCCCCGAGCGTCCCCCCCCCCCCCCCCCCCCTCCCCCCCACACACACTCAGTCCGCCGACTCTGACCCGTCACCTGGGGACCGGCAGCTGACGGAGCTCCAGGAGAGCCTCAGAGACTTCTCGCAGCATGTCCTGGAGCAGGCGTCGACAGAGGAGTCTGAGCAAGTGTGTGGAGGAGAACTGCTCCCTTGACCACTAAACCAGGTTAGTGTGATGCTCATTTTTGTGTAGTTATTATGTCGAGCTGTGTAGTTAGCAGTCCAGTAGACGTGTCGTCCATAAGTTGACACCTTGTCATGCTCAAACTGCTGTTTATATGCAGTTGGCGTTATGTGATACTTGAAGAATGACTGCGGCATTTAACTTTCCGATGTATTTGAGACTTAACTTTAAGTGAAGCCACGTACGCGAGCTGCTTGTTAACGTTTCATATAGAGCTAGGCAGCAAAATCAGGTATAAAACTATATGTAGCTTTCCGATACCTGCATGACGCTAATACTTTTTCGTCTCTTTTGCCTTCCGTATTTCTTCTTTACTTCGTATTATCTTATAACTTCTTCAGTCCCTTAGCAATACAATACCAATATGCATATGCTCGTCTTTTTCAGCCGTGACCAGAGAGCCAGCGGCCATTCTCGTCTCGCCGGCTGCCCGTGACTCGGCCGGGGACTGGAGCCGGAAACCGTGCTTTGGGTGGTGCCTGAAACAAAACTCCAAGCTGAATTAGCTCTTTTACGGGAAGACGGCGAGCGAGAGTGGAGGGTCTACACATGCACGAGCCCCAGGGCGCACGAGACTAGGACTGTTTGACAAGCATCGTCATCCGCCCCATCAACCTGTAGAAACCGTCATGTGCCGCGCGGGCCTCCGAGAGTTCCTCAGCGATAGAACACCGTCCCAGTCTTGTCTTGTCAGCAGGGTCTCTGCCCGCTGCCGCCTCCGTTTGCTGCCGCGCCGTTTGTTGCACAGCCTATATGTGAGCCTATGTGAGCCGGGACAGCTTCTATCTACCGGGTACTACAATTAATACTGTTATAGCGCGTTCTGATTGACACTAGAGCTGCCACCTTTCATAAACGAAACTTGAAAGCCCGGACCGACCCAGAGATAAATGACTGAAGATTAAGTTGCGGTACTACAATTAAGCGTCCTGGTGTAACTTGTAGCACATTCTGATTTACGCAACAGCTGCCACCTTTCATAACCGAAACTTGACAGCCCGGACCGACCCACAGGTAAATGATTGAAGACGAAGTCGCGACGCCTGTCAAAGGCACGGCATCTGACTTTTTTCTTCAATATTGTAGGAAGAATTGAATTGCCAACGCATCTCCGTACCTACTCACATGACTTGAACCGGACCAATTCAGATGGCACACACATTTTTAAGTATGACATTCACCTGATATTGTTTCCTCTTCAAAATTGAGAGTACCCAAAAAGGTCATCATCACACCGATGTTGTCGCTTAAAACAAGCAAAAACTAAAAATGTGGGATGGAATATCGTTCGGATGGAATATCCTTTAAAGTTGCAGCCCTACCGTTCGTGTGGTGGTCTGGGTAGTAGAATACCGTGGTAGCATGCAGTGGTAGAAGTGCGTAGTCGTGATTGGGCCGTTTGCACCACGTTTTTGGTGTATTTTTCGGGGTCCTCCTTAACTTGTTGGTGATACTAAACACGCAAAAGACCCCCACTACAAGACTGTCAGACTGAGCCGCTGACGTGGCGGTGGAAGAGGGGGGGCAGTTGCCCCCCAAACTCAGCCGAGGGCGCTTTGTGTTTGGCAGGGGCTGCTGGCCTGAGAGAGGGTGCTCTGGCCGCCTGAGAAGGGGCGCTCTGGCCGCCTGAGAGGGTGCGCTCTGGCTGCCTGAGAGGGTCGCTCTGGCCGCCTGAGAGGGTTGCTCTGGCCGCCTGAGAGGAGCGCTCTGGCCGCCTGAGAGGGGAGCTCTGGCCGCCTGAGAGGGGGAGCTCTGGCCGCCTGAGAGGGGGCACTCCGGGCGCCTGAGAGGGGGCGCTCTGGCCGCCTAAGAGGGGCGCTCTGGTCACCTGAGAGGAGGCGCTCTGGCCGCCTGAGAGGGGCGCTCTGGCCGCATGAGAGGGGGCGCTCTGGCCGCCTGAGAAAGGGTGTTCTGGCCGCAAGAGAGAGGGCGCTCTGGCCGCCTGAGAGGGGGCGCTCTGGCCGCCTGAGAAGGGGCGCTCTGGCCGACTGAGAGGGGCGCTCCGGTCACCTGAGAGGGGGCGCTCTGGCCGCCTGAGAGGGGCCACTCTGGCGGTCTGAGAGAGGGCCATCTGGCTGCTTGAGAGGGGGCGCTCTGGCCGCCTGAGAGGGGCACTCTGGCCGCCTGAAAGAGGGCGCTTTGGCCGCCTGAAAGGGGCGCTCTGGCCGCCTGAGATAGGCACTCTGGCCGTCTGAGAGGGGCGCTCTGAGCGCCTGAAAGGGGGCGCTCTGGCCGCCTGAGCGGGGGCGCTCTGGCTGATTGAGTGGTGCGCTCTATCCGCCTGATGGGACTCTTTGGCCGCCTGATGGGCGCTCTGGCCGCCCGTGTTTCAAAGCCTCATCTTACATGGATTTGAAAGGAAATAGTATCCGTTCACGAAAACATGCTAATTTGGATGAAGCAATATGCCAAACGTTTATATTTGATACACAAGGGCGTATACTTCAGCAGACCCTCTCATAATTTGACCTTAAAATGACCTTAAAACCAGAACTTAAAATGAGTACCCTCGCATAATTTAGCAGACTTGTAAATCGTGAGGTAGAAGCAATGTCGATTGCAACCTTAGCGGATCTTTAGATACAAATATATTATTTAATGATCAGCAAGGCACGACAACATTTCCTTTCGTTAGACAAAACGATTGTTTATATCTATGCGAAGTTAAAGTTTCATCCGATTCTATCCAGTTTGTTTGTAACACTTGTTTATGTTCCACTTCAAATTTGCTGTGACATTTCACGCATCCCTATTTATTTCAAAGCCAGGATTAACCATTAAATATGTTACAAGCGCTTTGTGGAAAATACAATATTTTTATCCGTTGGAATGGTTTCGTTAGAACGTTTTTTTATCAGCGTTCGTACGTGTTGTTGGAACGTTTTTTATCCGTATATTTGTTTGGGATCCGTTGGAACGGTTTCGTTAGAGCGTTTTTTTAAGCCCTCGTACGTGTTGTTGGGACGTCTTTTCTCCGTATGTTTTGACAATGCAAGGGGCGGGGCCGGTGGGGCCGCATTTGGAAGCGTTTGTACGTGGATCCGTTGAAACGTTTTTTCTTCTCTCGTTGGAAAGCGTTTTTTTTTAGTGTTTGTACGTGTTGGAAGTTTTTTGTCCGTATTTTTGACAATTGCAAGGGACGGGGCCGCGCAAATACATCGGAAAACTTATTTACGACGTAGGGTTAGGTTTTATCTACGAGATGGTCTGGGGGGTCTGGGGGTGGAGACAGCTCCCCCCCCCCCCCCCCCCCCAGTAAGTCGCCTCGCAGCGAGTGAATGCGAGCTGAGCGCTCTAAACGTGGGTCCATGTGGCCGTAATTGCTGTAAAGTTTAGGTCGGGTTGGATTATCTTATGACAGTTTTGTAATTATAATCTTGTAATCACAATTTTGTAATTACATTTCTTTTGTATTCCAATATTTTAATAACATCGACCCCAGCGAAAATTAGCCCGCCTACGCATTGTTATTTATCTCCAAGGCATATAATGCTTCATGCACTCTATCTTTTGCGAATATGTACCAAACTTCTATGAACAATCAACAAGCATTTGAAAAAAGTGCATTGAAATCGGCAGTTTAACTTTGCCCCGGACGGCGAACTATTTAGTGTTCACAACTTATTTTTTGTTTAAATCCTACCAATTTTCAACAAACATATTTAATATATTGCAATGCACACATGAAAAAATTATCTAAGCCGTCGATCCATAATCAATCAATAAACGTTCAGAAAACCGTGATGCATTCCGCGGATAAACTTGGCCAAGGACGGCGACGTATTTAGTGTATGCGATTTGTGTCATTGACCAATCAGGGACTTTGTCACTTGTCACGCTTCTTGGAGCACTTACTGCATTGATGGCCCTGTGATTTGTGTACAAATAATATTCAAACCAGAGATAGTGATGGATTATACTGTTCGTCACCATATGTTAGCACATATTTTTTAACTTCCCATAATTAAATTTTTGAAATAGAAAATGTTGTTATTTCACGTTTATATTGGGGCTCGATCAATTTGAAACCATGCATGTGCCACATAAAAATGCAGATAAATAAATCAAAAAGTGATTATTTCACTGTAATACCTGTCATTGTTGTTATATAGTTCGCCCGAGGGAAGCGCCATTTACTTTGTACATCTCCATTCAGCTGAGCGTTCCTAAAACTATGCATCTGGTATAATAACCATAATACTAATATAATACGGTACAAGGGCGCCGCCACCTTCCGAAAGTTGGGGGGGGGGGGACGGAGGCATTCTGAAGTCGATTCTTTCCATAGGCGTAATGTTAAAATTTGAAAATGTTGGGGGGACATCCCCCCGTCCCCCCTGTGGTGGAGCCCCTGATACGGTATAGGATAATACGGATATAACCACGGTAAAACTATTGAATTTGCTACTCATTATTGGGGCACAGTTAATGCGCATGTGTGCTCCCGTACCGTTTAATATTTCAAACCTGTTTTAGCTTTACCAGAGCGGGCCCGCTCGGTGATCGCTCAAAAAGGCGTTTTACTGGTATACTATTGTGGCCTAAATCCGAGGAGATATCATTTCGCGGATTTTTTTTGTGTGGGGGGGGGCGCTTGGTCCGAGGGGGCCCCTGGGTTTCTTTGCCTCCTCCCCATCCGAACATACTTTCCGCCGCCACTGGCCGCTGACCTAAATCGGGTAGACCCCAGAGAACTTACCATTACTAGAGGTATCGTCTGTCGGTACACAATCGCCGACCTCCTACGACATTTTTTCGACATTTCGACAACCTCCTATCGAATGGCGTCTTCTATTCCACCTACTCGCAAGGCTTTACAGACATTTTCGAAAAATACATTTGTATTTGATGTGACCCGTGGTCAAGCATTTCCCTCAGTGTAAGCACTTAATTCCCGAACAGGTGGGCCAAACGCGGCGGCGCTACGCGCCACTTCTTGCCGATTCCCAGGTGTGTGGTTTTCCCGAGGATCACGAAAAAACCTGGGGGGAGGAGGGGTGGAGTGTCTAAACCGTATCTCCCTGGCCAGTGGCGTATTTATATTTTTGTTAGAAAGACGTAGAATTGATGCAGCATAAGGTACTGCAAGTTTCACGTTCATATCTATCATGGTTTTCAAGTTATTGAGAAAATCCGGGAGGGGGCAGATTCTGCCCCTCCCCCCTCCCCAGCAGGGCGCCGGTTAAGTGTCACCGGGGCTGCTTGAATTGCATCAGGTGCGCTGTTTTGTCTATCATTGAAAAAAAAAGATACATAAAATTTCCAATTCAATCACTCGAGAAAAAAAAATCCAGTTTTCATACAGTTTTCTCCTAAGATCATTATTTTTCACGTTCAGTGCAGGGAACGCATACTTGTTTTGAGTGCCCCCACCAAGATTCCTGTGAGGAGGGGCATTTGCCTCTGATTACCCCCCCCCCCCCCCTGGATCCGTCAGTGCCGTCAGCGAAACGTGTTGTTGAGGGGAAGGGGGTAAATTATACAAAATGAAAAAAAAAATATGAAAATAAATTATACAATAAATCAACTTGAATTAACTGTTCTTTCCACTTGATGATATTCTCGAATATTTTTAACCGTGAAAATCATGGAATTGACCAGGATTTGTGAACAAAGAAAAAAAAGAGAAATTAAAAGACTCACCAAAATCAAAATTATGGCAATAAAGAGGCATTCATACCTTTTCCATTGATGAATGAGATAGAGCAAAACTGAGGAATGCTCGCGATAAAGCACAACACCTTAGTTAAAGAAGTGGATGGCAAACAGACAATGTTGCACTCGGGCCAGACGAAATCCACCCACCCCGTTCCCCGGCTTCACAGAATCAACCCTGCCCTATTCCCCGGTCTGCCGAAGTCCCAGACATGCGGAACTCCGCCCTGCCCCGCACACAGGCTTGTCCAAATCAGCCCTGTCTCCACCTGGCCTGAGGGCGGCATCTGGTCTGAGGGAGGTACCTGAGTTGAGGGCGGCACCTGACTTTACCCCCCTCCCCCGCCCCCAATCCGCCCCTGGGGCTGATCCCTGAACCCCTGGCTGCCCCCCCCCCCCCCAACACTAAAAGTTTTGCGGCGACGCCATTGCCTCCAAAGGCACCCTCCGATACACCTCCGAAGGCGCCCTCTCACATACCTCTGAAGGCACCCTCCGATACATTTCCGAGGGTGCCCTCCCACATACCTCTAAAGGCGCCCTCCGATGCACCTCTGAAGGCGCCATCCCCCATAGCTTCAAAGGCGACCTCCGATACAACTTTGAAAGCACCCTCCCACATGCCTCCAAGTGCGCCCTCCGATACACATCTGAATGAGCCCTCCCAGATTCCTCCAAAGGCGCCCTCCGATACACCTATGAAGGCGCCCTCCCACATAGCTCTGAAGCCGCCCTCCGATACATCTCCGAGGTCGCAATCCCAAATAGCCCCAGAGGCGCTCTGTGAGACCAGAGGCGCCCGGCCTCACATTCAGCGAAGGGCGCCTTTGTATGTATGGAGGGAGGGCGCCCTCGGTCCTCGGATAGATGTATCCAAGGGTGCTTTTGGACTATGTGGGAGGGCGCATTCATAGGTGTATTGGTGGGCGCCTTTGGAGGTATGTGGAAGGGCGCCTTCAGAGATGTATCGGAGGGCGCCTTCGGAAATGTATTGGAGGACGCCTTCGAAAGTGTATTCGAGGACGCCTTTGAAGGTATGTGGGAGGGCGCCATCGGATATTTATCAAACGGCGCCTTTTGGAGCCAGTAGGTATGTGTGAGGGCGCCTTCAAAGTTCAAAGGTGCATCGGTGGGCGCCTTTAGTGTTATGTAGAAGGACGCCTTCAAATATGTATCGGAGGTCACCTTTGGAGGTATATGGGGTGGCGCCTTTGGAGGTATGTGTGAGGGCGACTTCAGTGTATCAAAGGGCGCCTTTGAAGCCATGTAGGAAAGCGTTTTAAGAGGTGTATTGGAGGTTGCCTTCGGAGCTATGTGGGAGGGCGCCTTCAGATGTGTATCGGAGGGCGCCCCTCGAAGTATTTGGGGGGGGGCGCTTTGAAGGTATGTGGGAGGGCGCCTTTGGAAGTATGTGGGAGGGCGCCTTTGGAAGTATGTGGGAGGGCGCCTTTAGAGGTGTATCGAAGGGCGCCTTTAGAGGTATGTGGGAGGACGCCTTTAGGGATGTATCAAAGCGCGCCTTACATTCAGTGGAACGCCCCTCATATTCAGGCGGAGCGCACCTCACATTTAGCGAAGGGCGCCTTCGGCGCCCTTCACTGAATGTGAGACGCATTTCATGAACCGAAGGCGCCTTCGGTACGTGAGAGCGCCTTCGGCGCCCAAGACAGAGGGGGGGGGGGATGATGCAGTGGCCCCCCTATTATCTACGTTATAAAACGCAAAAACACACTTCAATGAAAAACTGGCGGAGTCGGGACCGGTCCCTAGGGCCGTCTCCGGCCGATAACTAACTCATCACTCGCAAGGATATATGTATCCCAGGACTGCACAAATTATATGACTGGAGCCCCCGCCGCAAGGGACCCTGGCCTACTGCAACCAGTTCGAAAAACATGCTCCGCCAAGTTGTATCTCTATCATTATAAGTAAAAACACACATGACCCATACAAACAGGCCAAGTCGGGACCGGTCCCCACTTTGAGTGTGTTAATGTTGTGACGTCATTGTGACGTCATACTCACCGGTCCCCAGTACGCTGTAAAATACGGATCCCTTTCCTCTGTAGTTAGCTGGATATGATGGCTGCAATCGTAATCTTTGAGTCTGCCCAAACCCGCTCGTCCAATCCCGAGGTTCTACGGCCTTTTTAAAGGGTAGCTGTGTCGGTCCCGACTCCGCTGTATTTTGATGAGGTCCCGACTTAGGCCCATTCGTCAACATGTGTGTGTGTGTGTGTGTGTGTGTGTGTGTGTGTGTGTGTGTGTGTGTGTGTGTGTGTGTGTGTGTGTGTGTGTGTGTGTGTGTGTGTGTGTGTGTGTGCGTGTGTGTGTGCGTGCATATTTGTGTGCCTTCGTTTGTTTATATGTCTGAGTATAATTGTATTCATTTATCCCTATAACACCTAACTATAGTCAGATCTGGGTTTCGAGTGGGCGCTACTAGCTCGGCTATCTGTCCGCTCGAAACTCAGTTCAAATCCTTTACTAATACAGGTGGCGGCTATCCTTTCCATGAAAAAAAAATAGCGGGGAGTGGTGTGACCTAACGTGATTGCATAACCCTATCCTTATTAAACACTCTGGTAATTAACGTACTCTGGTCACATGGGCATGGAAGGGCACTCCTGCCTACCTATTATGGGTAGGGGAATTAAAAATACAATTTATTTATAAAAAAATTATAAAAAAAATTAACAAGGTCACCATATAAATAATTCAAAGCGCCTTTACAAGATAAATACAATGGCGTAAACAGTTTTCCGTTATCTTTATTAAGTAAAAAATTAATAGCGAAAAAAAATTAGCAAAAAAAGGCATTTTCTATTTTTTGGCCTCTGGAGCCTCAAATGTTGACCTGAGATCAAATTTGAGGGCTTTTTACCCATTGAAAATTTAACTGGCTGACGTTTGCTTTTCCCGTTTGTTTCTAACTAGCATAGTTTCTGAGATATATTGGAATTTCTGGAGCGATGTCCTAAAACAGGAAAAACTGGAAAATTTGACCTTTGATGACCTCTGTTGACATCAATTTTGACCTGACCTAAAACAATACTGGATACTTTCGATAGAAAATGTATCAAGCTATCAAATTCCGTTTTCTTCTTCTCGCTACGTAGCGTAGTTTTCGAGATCTCAGGGGGGGGCGGAAATAACCCCCCTGCAGTTCGTGTTCGGCGCAAAGCCCCTGCAGTGCGCGGGATAACTTACGACCGTCTGGTCATTTATGCCAGGGATGGTTGTGAAAGCTTATATATACAATATACATGTAGTATATGATCAAAACTATTCGGGACTTCATTGTCAATCGATGCATCCATAGAATTATTTTTTTCGTGAAATTAGGCTCCAGTAAATATGTGTTGCAGCATGCAACAATTGAGCTCAGCAAAATATTTGTCGCGACCGAGTTTTCCTCAAAATTACTAAGCTGGCTGCACCAGCGACTGCCTACCTCTTGAGAACGCGCCACTACACTGAACAAGAAAGGTGCAATGAAACTAGGATGGACGCAGAGAAGACTGTAATGCACTGGAAGACCATGGCTTTACACTCACTACATTTTAAACACATTGCCTAATGTCATTCATATATGCAGTCATTCATATATGCCAGTCATTGGGTATATCAGGTGTCAGTTGAAATGTAATAGCCGTCTCGCATGCCAGTCATCATGTATGCCATCCGTCATATATGTACCCGTCAAACGTATTAGCCATCCGACATGTCAGCAGTCACACACGCCTCTCGTCAAACCGGCACCGGGCAGACAAGCGCGTCGTCAATTTTTGCAAACACCAACCATTGTATCGGCGTATTGTGCCTGTTGGCCGGTGGCTCGCCGGTCCAGCGCCCCGGCCTACGTCGCAGTATACAACTGGGTCCGGTTAATCCGAACTCGTCAGGCGGGGCGCGCTTTTTGTCGGGCGTTTTTCCCCGCATGGCTATCGGCAAGTCAGAAACCTGAAGCGCACATCCTGCACCGAGGAAAAATCGCGCCGATAAGGGCGGTATGCCATGAGGACGCGCTGTCTTTGTACATGCAGGCCGGCCGATCCAGACCGCGAGCAGCATGCACACGAGCCAGTTCGTAGGTTCCGACCGAAATGGTTTGCAAGGCTTTTGGAATGTAGCACGGTCACAGTCGTGGGAATTTTTACCTCACGTGTCCATGTGACTCATTTCCCGAATATTTACCAGTTTCCGATGACGAATGATCGAGTTTTTCCTTTGTTTTTACGTCACCGTAATTGGCTCTTCTTTTTAATGGAGTGCATAACGTGAAGCCCTGGTGAAGAGGCCATCTGGTCGGTCCAGTGTTTATGCCATGTCACTCCATTTGATTTCGCAAAAACAAGTCATCGACAGATCCCTGAGAGCCCAAGAACTGACAGACTGTTTATTGTTCGTGAGTAGTTCGAGCCAATGTTTCAGCAGTTGGCGACTACTCGCCGCATTACTTTATATGAGGCTGTCCTGACATATAAGATACATGACTAAAAACCAATCGCACGATTCCTTTACCTATTGACAAGTTTATACAATGTTAGAGCACGTACACGACTATCTTGTCACGTTTTTCGTGACAATCATAGCACATATCGCCTTCACATATATGTCAAACTTTGATAATTTGTTGAAACCTTAAAAATAGATGTAGTACAATACAAAGGTACAGGGACAAGGCAACATTGAATTATCCACCGTGTGTGCCAGTGGACTCTTCCTATTAATCATGAATGGTATTCTTTTTACGGTCAAGGACCTAGGTAACACTCATAACCCTTATACCTAATTGATAATTTAGCTATTTTCACACCTTATTAAATAGTAGTTATGTTGGTTAGTGTGACACCCGATATCTTACCAAAAACCCCGATATCTTACCAAAAACCCCGATATCTTACCAAAAACCCCGATATCTTACCAAAAATCCCGATATCTTACCAAAAACCCCGATATCTTACCAAAAACCCCGATATCTTACCAAAAACATTCGTATCCACAAACATATTCAACTTTTAAAAGTGAAATGCTTAATAATGGCATAACATCAACAACGTCCTCAATGTCATAACATCAGCAATGTCCTCAATTACCACCATCTTGGTTTCAATTTCTCAACTCATAGCCATCGCGCTGCTGTGTCATGTCCAGCATCCCTATCTGATGGCCCATGGCAACAACCGAGTGTACTGCTGCCAGCATCACCTAACCCACCAACTGAGTGTACTGCTCTCAGCATCACCTAACCCACCAACTGAGTGTACTGCTCCCAGCATCACCTAACCCACCAACCGAGTGTACTGCTGCCAGCATCACCCAACCCACCAACCGAGTGTACTGCTCCCAGCATCACCTAACCCACCAACTGAGTGTACTGCTCCCAGCATCACCTAACCCACCAACCGAGTGTACTGCTCCCAGCATCACCTAACCCACCAACTGAGTGTACTGCTCCCAGCATCACCTAACCCACCAACTGAGTAAACTGCTCCCAGCATCACCTAACCCACCAACTGAGTGTACTGCTCCCAGCATCACCTAACCCACCAACTGAGTGTACTGCTCCCATCATCACCTAACACAACAACCGAGTGTACTGCTCCCAGCATCACCTAACCCACTAACTGAGTGTACTGCTCCCAGCATCACCTAACCCAACAACCGAGTGTACTGCTCCCAGCATCACCTAGCCCACTAACTGAGTGTACTGCTCCCAGCATCACCTAACCCAACAACCGAGTGTACTGCTCCCAGCATCACCTAACCCACCAACCGAGTGTACTGTTCCCAGCATCACCTAACCCACCAACCGAGTGTACTGCTCCCAGCATCACCTAATCCACCAACTGAGTGTACTGCTCCCAGCATCACATAACCCACCAACCGAGTGTACTGCTCCCAGCATCACCTAACCCACCAACCGAGTGTACTGCTCCCAGCATCACCTAATCCACCAACTGAGTGTACTGCTCCCAGCATCACCTAACCCACCAACCGAGTGCACTGCTCCCAGCATCACCTAACCCACCAACCGAGTGTACTGCTCCCAGCATCACCTAACCCACCAACCGAGTGTACTGCTCCCAGCATCACCTAACCCACCAACTGAGCTTGTTTCCACTGACCGAGTCGGCACGTGTTCAGTGCTCACTCACCGCGTAACCTGTAGTTCCGGGTTCCGTCGGTTCCAGGTTCCGTAAGGCGGACGGGCGGGGCGGACCGTCGTTGTCAGTCCCCACTCTGTCACCCGGAGAGTCAGGGCCCGTGCCGATCGGTCTCCCTGCTGCCCCGACCCCGGTCACGTGACAGGACAGCCAGACGTGGGTGCTGCAGCTAGGACAGGTCACGTGACAGGACAGCGAGACGTGGGTGCTGCAGCTAGGACAGGACACGTGACAGGACAGCGAGACGTGGGTGCTGCAGCTAGGACAGGTCACGTGACAGGACAGCCACAAACGTGGGTGCTGCAGCTAGGACAGGACACGTGACAGGACAGCCAGACGTGGGTGCTGCAGCTAGGACAGGTCACGTGACAGGACAGCCACAAACGTGGGTGCTGCAGCTAGGACAGGACACGTGACAGGAGAGCGTGCCAAAGAGACCGCAGTTAGCGCGGGGCACATGACAGGATAGCGTGCTGCGGAGGCCGCTGTCAGGGCAGGTCACATGATGCGGCCATGAGTCATGGAGACCGCCGCACAACATCGCAATCGATCGGGTGAGCATAATTATCAGGTATGGACTGGATTAAAGCTCACATGCAGCAGCCGTACCCAACGGTCTCTTCGTCCAGCTCACGCTACGATCAGACAACAGATCTGGGCACCACGCCTAGCTCAGGTCCGAGTCCTCGCAGGATGACGTGGCACTTTGTGGAGGGACTGTGACCCAGACCACGTGCGCGGCCCTGCGTGGTCGACATACATAGTGTTCGGGACGGCCGGGTGGGAGAAGCGCCGCTGAGCCAGGCACGTTCGGACGCTGACGGCCGGGTGAGTGAAGCGCCGCTGAGCCAGGCACGTTCGGACCCTGACGGCCGGGCGGGTGAAGCACCGCCGAGCCAGGCACGTTCGGACCCTGACGGCCGGGCGGGTGAAGCACCGCCGAGCCAGGCACGTTCGGACCCTGACGGCCGGGTGGGAGAAGCGCCGCCGAGCCAGGCACGTTCGGACCCTGACGGCCGGGCGGGTGAAGCGCCGCTGAGCCAGGCACGTTCGGACGCTGACGGCCGGGCGGGTGAAGCACCGCCGAGCCAGGCACGTTCGGACGCTGATGGCCGGGCGGGTGAAGCACCGCCGAGCCAGGCACGTTCGGACGCTGACGGCCGGGCGAGTGAAGCGCCGCTGAGCCAGGCACGTTCGGACGCTGACGGCGGACACACCCCTCCCTCGTCCACACCCCACCCCTCCCTGTGGGCCGCGCCGAGCGACGGGTAGCACTCAGAGGCAGCGGGGACGACGGGTGGAACGGGGAGTAATGTGAGGAAACGAGAGGCACGGAACGGGGAGTAATGTGAGGAAACGAGAGGGACGGAACGGGGAGTAATGTGAGGCAACGAGAGGGAAGGAACGGGGAGTAATGTGAGGCAACAAGAGGGACGGAATGGGGAGTGCTGAGGAAACGAGAGGGACGAAACGGGGAGTAATGTGAGGAAACGAGAGGGACGCAACGAGGAGTAATGTGAGGAAACGAGAGGGACGGAACGGGGAGTAATGTGAGGCAACGAGAGGGACGGAACGAGGAGTGCTGATGAAACGAGAGGGACAGAGAGGAAACGGGGGATAATGGGATGAAGAAACCAAAGGGGTGGCGAGACGATTGAGTGAGTGGTGAAACGTTCGAAGGGATTGTAGGACAACGGCAGGGATATGGTGGCGACGGGAAGGATGCAAACATACCAGGCAGAGTGATTAATTTAGGTACCCAATGAGAGAACGGGTAAAACGAGACTAGAAAATGCAGCATCAAGTACTGGTGCCAAAGGAGCTGGCTGTGACCGCCCAGGACAGCGACATAAGCCGTTAGGAAAACCCAGAAGTCGTTGGTAATTAGATCAAAAGCACTGCCTTTTGCGAGTCGCTGACATCCTCCTTGCCACCCCAAGCGCGCGTCCGATTTTTACATGACATGGCCTTTTTGTATGAATTCATATGAGAAGGCGCATGACTGGAAATTTCACCTAATAACATCGCCGCAGCCACAACTCCCTGCATGACAATGCGGCCCGAATTAGCCTCGACTATTCATGGCAGGTAGTTACCGAGTTAACGCTGACTTTTTACGTCGGCTTTCTCCTGTCGGGCGTTGGGATTGCAGGAAAACAAAGGCCAGCTTATGCCCAGTTCCAGTCCAGCTCTTAGCCATGCACAGCGTGTCTTCTGCCTTCCAACTTTCGCCTGTGTCGGTGGTAACGCCGGCGGCCTGCTGCCTACTGTTCAAACGTCATTTCTCACCAAAATCGACTTCTGATCCATGTTGAACATCTTCTCCCGGAGTTGAGAAACAGGCCGGCCTGTGTTGGGTCACACCTCAAGGCGCCACAACAGTCGCCGGTGACGTAATCAATCGCCACGCCGTCATCAAACGGAATATTTTCCGCCGATTACCAGCCTAATTGAGCCATGATGACGGCTTTGGGACGTATGCAGCCATTAGTCAGAGGAGTCAGAGGCCTTGCTCATCATAGGATTACTCAACCTAGGCGACCCTCAGTCGCTTCATGACCAATGTAATTTTGCCTCATAGACACTTAACCTAACCATCACCAACTGGAGACAATTCACTGCAGTGCCCAGCAGTGGTGTTGAATGACAGCTACACAGCTTCGTGACAGCTTCGTGCAACTGCATACCTCATGTCCCTTTGTTTGCTCGTTGTGCACTAGAATGAATAACCTCAGTGTACCAACCGGACGGCGCTCTCCGTCCCCGCTCGCCACCACCTGCCACCGGCCGTCCAGAGGGGCTGAGGAGCGGCATGCGACCCAGCCCGTCACAGACACCGGCCCACGCCAGACGGATGGGGAGCGGTGTCGGCGGCGGTTGTCGCGTCGGAGGCGACACTCGCGGCCGACACGACGCGTTCCAGTCCCGTTAATGAGCCGACTCCTGTCCAGTCAAGATGGATGAGACACGGCTGAACCGACGCACCGGAACGACACTCCAACGGTAGCGACGGCGGTGGCGGCGGAGGGAGCGGCGGAGGGGGGGGGGGGGGGGGCGGTGGCGGAGAGGGGGAGCGGCGGTGACGGTGGGGGGGGGGCGTCGGTGACGATGAGGGGACGCTGCGACACGGAGAGGAGGGCGGGACCGAGACATGGAATGCGGAGTAAACCGAGAGCAATATGCGGATCGTGATGATTGATGAGCGCAGTGACACCGATTGGGGGAGGAGATGCGCGCCCTCCGGTG
Source organism: Chirona hameri (assembly GCA_036785665.1). Taxonomy (NCBI): domain Eukaryota; kingdom Metazoa; phylum Arthropoda; class Thecostraca; order Balanomorpha; family Balanidae; genus Chirona; species Chirona hameri. The sequence goes on along the minus strand of JAXIVJ010007318.1, from coordinate 20,933 downwards.
CAGGACGGGAATATGGCGAGGGGACGCTGAACTGCAAATGATGGTGTTATCTCCTCCAGGTGCGAGGCGGATCGCGGCCAATGATTGGTTGACGCGAAGGAAATGGGATTGTGATAAGTTGTCATCTTGAGCAGGTAGAACGGAATGGGAAGCGTGCGTCCAATCAGGAGGGAAGATATAAGGTCGACATATTATGATCCTCAAAATATCCAAGAGTAAGACAAAATGTAACCGTTTCCCTGTAGAGGAATATCGACTGTCCCCTACGCACAAACTACGCGAATATTTAGATCCTTCTTTATTCGAAAATGTTGTTCAAAATACCGGAATTATATCAATGCATTTAATAATCTGCATTCTAGTTCTCGGATACCAATTGAAACAATATTATATATTTATTAAAATATAAAGCCAGCAATTATTATCTGTCGTAATCAGTTTCCAGATGACTGATTTTCTGAACAATCGTATCAATTTCCTTCCCAGGTTCATCTAACGGAAGTCTTCTGTAATGCGTTTCGTCTTTCTCGATCATGCGACACATGGCCGCGTTTTTAGCCACTTAGAAAGCTGTCTCGAGGCACACCTATGTGTTCCATGCATCATTATCCTTAATTTCAGCGGCTTCTGTAAATGAAGCTAATGACTAAAACAGCCCCAGAGCCGCAGTCGGTCGGCCGTCCAACACATGCTGAACGCCGTCGACTCATTTCGGCGCCAGTAGTGTCCACGGCTGTGTGCCGTACGGCCGCTCGAGCCGCGCGCGCCACTGGACGCCTGTGGTCATTCTTCTGACCGATGGTGGTCGCCAGCTGCGATATGGTGTCTGCTGTTATCCCACTGCGCCAGATATGAGGGAAATGCGTCACATTTGTAGAGCAGATGGAGTGATGGGACATGTGATAAAGTTTGTGTGCGTCATTCGCTCATTACGCTAATTGTCACAATAACGCAAGAATGAATGTTTTGCGATTGGGCAACTGATCTTAGAAATATAACGACTTATTTTTAAGCACACCACCAATCATAAAGGAACAAAGTTTCGAAAAGAATCTGCAATTAACCGATGACAAATATTGCATCCTTTCTGTGGTTTCTGTGGTTGGTACCATGACAATATAAGATCATAATGGGAAATGTCGTATGCTGTTGTAGTTGCTGTTGCTGTTGCTGTTGGTTGAAGTTTTAAGTCAGCCCCAATCCGTTTCATGCAGCACAAAGTGACAAGATACAGCACTTAGACTTACAACTATTCCTGGAATATTGTTGACGACTGTCCAAGAAGTAGTTTGGCTTATCCCACAACAACAACAGGCTGTTGTTCTGTGTCTATGGCCAGTTGACGGGACTGGCCCTGCAGACCAGCTTGTTGTGGCAACATGTGATGTTTTTCTCGACCGCAGCTGTCCGCGACGGACCGCCATACGTCTTCTCCGTATCTCCAGATGGTCAGGGCAGTGCACGATAATCGGCCAACGTACGTCAGGTTTGCAGCAGAGGAGAAGCCAGGCTGAACAACCCAACCATCCGCCGCAGTGTTTCGGAACACGGGATTTCAATGGCATAAAAGCCTTTCAATATTTTGTTTCTTCTCAAACTAAATATTTGCCGCACACCCAGGTTTTCTTGGGAAGGAGAGGAATACTCACTGAGCCTTTACAGTCCCTCTTCAGTGTCACTACTTAGTTGTTGCCTCTTGTCAGCATTTTGCCACATAGGAACCATCAATCCCGGCTTATTTATATGTCCTGGTAAATGATAATATTAGTTCTACCCTGCTCCCGGTGACAGGAAGTCTGCCAACCGGTGCACATTTGTTATCCTGTTTCCTGCTGTCCGTTTGTCTCATGTATGCCCGACTTGGCACGCCATGTGTCTTCAAGTCTCCAGTGGCCGCCCTGCTCGTGTCTTCCTGTGTGGTCCGGCGCTCCTATGTTTTCCACTCAGTGGCCGAACGGTGTTGGATCGAATGGATTGAGTATGTGGTTTTGGGACGCCGACGCACGACCAGTCGACCTGGCAGCAAAAACCGGCCCCGGTAAATAGCTGTGTCCAGACGGGCACGAGTCTGGGTCCGGCGTGCGGTGCGGTGAGGCGGCGGAGGGGGAGGCAAGGGAGGGGCGTCACCCGGCCGCGGCTGCTTACCTCAGAGAGAGATATGGCGGGTCACGTCGCACGCTCGCGTTCTTGTGGAGTGGAACCGAACACCCGGCTCGTGACAGGTGGTTAGCTAAGGGGACCTATACGGTTGGCTTTATAGGACATGCTTGCTTACCATCGGCCACGCCTATGTTGCGTACTGTGGAGCTGAGTGTTCACACACTGCGTTAATCTGCGCGGCGCTGGGGGAGGGTAAATTGTATCCCCCCGCTCCCGTATTTTCTTAATAACTAAACCAATATGACAGATATCAAAGTGAAACTTTCGGTACCTTATGCTGCATCAATTCTACATCTTTTGTCAAAATTGTATTGAAATTTGTGAAGCGGTTTGGAAGATAATGACGTTTTAGTGACGTCATGTCATGCCATTTTGGGCGGAAAAACGTTAAATGTTTGAAAATCGTAGAAAATAGAGTTTGAATGCAAATCGCAAAAAAAAATGTCAAACCAAAGGAAATAACATTCTCGTCTAAATGGCTATCTCGGATTTCCAAAATTGTGAGTTTTTGACCCCCAATTTTTTTTTCGGAAGAAGTTCCACAAATGTATTTTTTTTTAAAGATATTTAAAAAACGGAAGATATATTAGAGAACCAAGTATGGACGATACCCAAACCAAATTTCAAAGCAATATCTTTATTTTTGACTGACATATGGCTCCCTAAGTATAAGAAACTAATGACGTCATTTTTTTTAAAGTCACATAAATGCCACCGCTGTATTTCTGAGAAAAAGCTGGTCTAGAAACATGCCTTTTTTGTTTAGATTAATCAATTTCAATTGTATTCTTATTGTGCCCTGACCTTGACCTGAGGGCCATTATATGGGGTCAGGTTTTAAAAATGGCTACTACTATCGAATTCCACGTGCAAAATAACCCATACATAAAGACATAAAAGACATAAAAGAAAAGTGCAACAAGGAGCCTCTTGGGCCCATCCGAGGTTGCACCCCCCCCCCCCCCTTCCACCAGTCTCGCCCCTTCAAATCACCTTACTCTACCTGCATAAAAGAAGGCTAATCCCACGAGTATTGATGAACTAATCCCTTCTCTGTAAAGTATTTATCTAATCTAATTTTGAAGGAAGCAAGTGTCACTGCATCAGCGACATCCCCTGGTAGCATATTCCAATGTCCTACAACCCTTCTACTGAAAAATGACTGTCGTAGCCTAGTCCTACTTTGTTTCATAATGAGTTTATGCTGATGACCTCTACCTCGATTTTCCCTATTGAACTCAAACATACCCTTTAAATATCCAGAATGCTGACTATTTACAAATTTGAAGACTTCAATTAGATCTCCTCTTAGCCTTCTATATCTAAGTGAAAACATACCCAATTTCTTTAATCCATCTTCATAAGGTAAACTACCAAGACAATTAACCATTTTTGTTGCCCTTTTTTTAACTCTTTCTAACAACCAGCAATCTTTCTCATATGTTGGAGACCAGGCTTGTACACAATACTCCAAATGTGGTCTAACGTATGCACAATACAGTTTTGTTATTACCTTTTCACTCTTGTAGGAAACATTTCTGTTAATGGCCCCTAGCATTCTAAGTGCCTTTTTCCTAGCTTCTACAACCTGGTCTGACGCTGATAGTCTATTGTTTACCACGACACCTAAATCTCTTTCCTTTTCAATCTGCTCCATTTTCTGCCCACCCATTTCATACCTATGTTTACTGCTAACCCGTCCAGCGTGCATAATCTTACATTTACTCAAATTGAATTTCATCTGCCATGCTTCAGACCACTCAACTAGCTTGTCCAGATCTGATTGAAAAACATCCTGATCATGTTTTCCTCTAATAATCCTGACAACTTTTAGATCGTCTGCAAATTGCAAGACTTTGCTGTCTATACTGTTCTCAATTGCATTCACAAATATTATAAAAAGCAATGGGCCCAGGACTGAGCCCTGTGGAACCCCACTGAGAACCTCCTTCCATTGTGATTGGCACCCATTCAATATAACCCTTTGCTGGCGTCCTGAAAGCCACGTTTCTATCCAATCCAGAATCTTGCCCCTGATCCCATGAATTTTAAGTTGCAACCCCAGTCTTGTATGGGGGACTTTGTCAAATGCTTTACTGAAATCAAGAAAAGCTACATCTAGCTGTTTACCCTGATCAAAGCTATCTGTTGCAACATCCAAAAACTCCAGAAGATTAGTTAAACAAGACAACAACATGTGTTGCATGGCTTTGTAGACCTGTGACCTTTTGTGACCTGACCTTGACCTTGACATTTGCTTAAAATTTCACCTTTGATTATGCGGGAGATGCATTATACATTTGAGAGCACTTTGTGAGATAATAGTTGCAATATAAGGCTTTGGATGGAAAGTATGGCCCAAAAACCCAAATACCTCAAAGTTTAGATTTTACCTGACGGTGACCTGATATGTGACCTTTTTTGAAAATTTCGGGTATGCGTTATATTCTTCTCACTGAGAGCTTTCGATCGCCGCCTTGCGCGTCTCGTTGCGGTCATTGGTTCGGAAGATGCGAGGGAGGGGAGGGTAAAAGTCCCCCCCAGCGCCGCGCGTTCGGCTGGAGACCACAGCGCCGCGCGGGTTAAGTTTGTTTATCTATATGTATTTCACACATAATGTATCATATCCTTCTATAAACCCAAAGTGTTATTTTATTATATATTTATATGCATATGTTACAGACCCCAAAGTGTAAAATAATTCCACCAGCTTTCTTCTTGACGCCGATCCCCTTCTTTCTTCCATCGTAAGAAGGGTTGTTCACACAGCAACATGGTGCTGTCACACTGACTTATACCACAGTATTGTGTGGTGTCGGCTGGACAGAGATGGTTCGGAGATGGGAGACCGGCTTTGGGGCCAACTCAGTGACCAACTACATCAGTTTAGAAGGTCCTCTTGTCTCCAACTCCGGCGGCTAAAGTAATTTATAGACAGCCCAGCAATGATCCGCGCTGAAAGCACCAAGGCTATTCAACCTCAAGTATCATGCTTCTAACCAGGAAAAATACACGAAATGTTAGGAAAGATTATCCGCGGTGACAAAGGATTTTAACTGTGCTTATTTACACTAAATGTGAAAGCGAAAAGGTGGTCTTGGCCCATGGAAACTGAATGCTACAGCTCTACGACACCAAAATGTTCACGAAAATAGGGATAAAATTCACCTGAGCTGAAAAAAGCATGCTTGAACGCAGAAAGCTTAGTTCTGGCCGCTAACAAGTAATACTATTTCCTCCTCCGTTTCATGCTAGTTGTCTCATCGCCATGGCCTGAGTAAGGCTCTGTTCCTGGACTGACCCCCTGCATACGGTCACTCAGGGCGCATCTTTTTTCTAGTGACCACCACTAGGTTGACCTTTCTGCCTACACTCCCTCGCCGCGCATCTGTTTCCAGTTCCCACTGCACTGACTTGACCTTCCTGACTACACTCCCTCGCCGCGCCTCTGTTTCCAGTTCCCACTGCACTGGCTTGACCTTCCTGACTACACTCCCTCGCCGCGCCTCTGTTTCCAGTTCCCACTGCACTGGCTTGACCTTCCTGACCACTCTCTCGCCGCGCCTCTGTTTCCAGTTCCCACTGCACTGGCTTGACCTCCTGACCACACTCCCTGAGCGCGCCTCTGTCTGTTGGAACAATGGGCGCATGCCACCACAGCCGGCCTTTACACGTGAGCAGGCACCTGTCGCGTCCACCCCGGTATCGCCGCTCGTGTCGAACGCGACTCCGATAGTCATGGCACGTGGATATGAACGCCACGACCTCCGCCGCCGCGTCGACCGGTGAACCGCCCGAATCCGAACAGATCCAGGAGGAAACGAGAGCGAGAGAGGCGGCGGATGTGGATAGGAAAACGGCTGGCGCCGGGCGCGGCTGCTCTCGAATAAATCGGCAGGAAAAACAAACCGCTAGATTGCCGGTCTGGCAGGGTGATATGAAGGAGTAATTACTGGCCATTATCCCGCAGCTGTATTTTGTCTACCGAGTAGCTAGCCTGTATTGTTCTTGGAGAGCGTCGGAACTGTTTTTCTGGGTAGACGCGGAAGAGCTTTGAGTCGTTAATATCAGAGGCTGCATTACCTCCTTTCCGCCGCCATCACTTGCTGGGTACAAATAGATTTCCGCGTGAGCCCAGCCGCTATGCTCGCTCGCAGCTAGGCGGTTGCAATGATGGACATGCAATGATGGTTTGATGCAATGATGTTTTTTTCTTCTGAGGTGTGAATCATTTCGCAGCTCGAATTGGCTCTGCATGTGCCGCTGTGCTCGCTCGATTCGTTACCTGTGAGGAAACGCAGACTTGTTTTTCGGGGAAGGTGAGACTGGCAGAGCTCATTCGGTTTGCTGGAAATCTAACCACCCATTGCCAAATAGTCGGCCGGAAATTATGAGAGGGCACCAAGTCCCACGATAGCGAAACCTCCTAGCTGACGCATCTCCGGGATCGTCTCAAGGAGGTCATCAGCTCACGCTGCGTCCGGGCTCACGCGGTCCCCTGGGGGCATTGTTGTCGAGCCGTCTCGGCGCGCATATCTGGCCGCGAGCAGTGCGCGTAGGATTGGTGCCAGACACCCCGCCCTCCCCGCCCTCCCGTGGTCGGTCCGACCAGCCCGACCACCGTCCAGCCAGCTCGAGCTGCCCTCCGCCGGTCTCCAGGTAGAACATCCGTCCCTCCAGCGTACCTCCAGCGTACACGCCAGCACCTGGTGTAGACTCGCCAGCACCTGGTGTAGACTCGCTGACTGTCCGACGCCGCACCTCGCCGAGGTATCGCCCCACGCCACCGCCGCGCGGCCGACTAGCGGGCGGACCTAGACGCCCTTGGCGGCGGCGGCGCCGGGCGGCGGGCGGCGGCGGCGGCGGCGGCGGCGGCGGAGGAGCGCGCCAGTTGTGCGCCGGGAGCTGTGGAGGTCAGAGTGCTGTAGCGCCGTTGACGACACTACGCTGTACTGTCCGCTGTTGAGGGGACCAGAGAGTGGTAGCCGGGAGAAGTGACACACCACAGATTCGTGAGGCCGGTGGAGAGTTGCTTTATTTTGTGACGGTGCAGCGAATGATGCAGGCGGTATGACGCGGAGAACGAGCGAAACCAACTCCAGCGACATGTACTGGATTTGTGGATTGCTCTTAGCAGGTGAGTTTTGCTTCGGGAATCCGTAGCCGAAATTGTGTTGTGGTGCTTCTTTTTTCTTCCGCTCAACAACGACATCAATATTATACCTATAAATTTGCAATGCAGTTCCCTCGTTTAGGAACCTGTTCAGTTGTTTCTGCACACACAGGTTGAACGTCTTATTTACGATGAAACATTTCTTTGTGGTTGCATGTTATGTGTTACAGTTTTCAGAATCCTAATGGGAACCCCGATCAGATTACATAGCATTATTGGTCAACCTCACTTGCTCCATGGCTCAACTCCCGGTACATCTTCACCGCGACCCACGGCCGTCGTTCCAAATGACCAATTTCATCCTGGAAGCACCCAAACCAGCGACCGCTTTGATCCCGCCGCCGCTGCCCACCTCACGTCTTCTCCCCATCTGCAAAAACGCTAATCGTCTTCTGATTGTCGGCGCCCGTTCTGCATTGTTGCATGCCTTATGCGTGTGTGCCGGACCCCAGGAGGCAGCGGGGGGTACCGACGGGTGCACGGCGGGGCTCCCGTCCACTAGGGGTGTAATTACCCAGCCGAGGCGTCTCCGAGTCGGCAGAGTCACTGTGCTCCTTGTGCACCCTCCGTGCACCCGTGCAGGGCTCGGCAGTGAACACCGCGGGTACAGGACGCAGCCGTCCAGATATCCGCCGTATTTGGTGCCGGCGCCGCCGCCAGTTGCATGCTCGGACATTTACTGGACGTCGTATCGGCGCCAGCGATCACCGCTGCGTGCAAGAGGGGCTCAATCGGGAATTCGTACGCCATTTTGACGGGTTGTGAGGTGTTGTGACGTGAGAACTTTACATGGACGTCATGGGAATTGATGTGCATAATCATTAGCTATGGGTACGCACCGTTCCTGTTAAAATGTGCTGATTGGGAAGGAAACACGGAGCTCGATTAGGCGAAGAGACAGGTTTTTGCGGCGAGAGTTTTTCCCCCGTAGAGGTCGAACAGAGAAGTATTTTCCCTAACGAGTGGGTGCTGTCAGCGCCTTTCCGGCCTAGTTTTCAGTGGCTCCGTTCCAAGTATTAATGATCGCGTTTAACGACCACGAGGAACATGAGCCAGGAAAACTAAACTCTGAAAACGCTGAGGCAGCGCTCTGCCCGGCGCGGCGCCAGGTCCCGCTCCAGTTTCGCTCACTTTCCTCGCCGTTTTCGCCCGCGTCGAAAGCAGAAGTTGTGTGACCTCCGCCAGTTTTGGGTGCGTGACGCCAGCCTAGGCGTGGAAAATGGAGCGCGGATCGACGCCTTTCTGGAAAGCCGAGTCATCGCCCGCCACCCGCTCCACTGCGCCGCGTCGGCCGGACATCGTCTGATGCGCACCGCTGCTGGACAGGACACAGGACAGGACACAGGACAGGACACAGGACAGGACACGGGACACTGCACAGGACACAGGACAGGACACAGGACAGGACACAGGACAGGACACAGGACAGGACACAGGACAGGACACAGGACAGGACACAGGACAGGACACGGGACACTGCACAGGACACAGGACAGGACACATGACAGGACACATGACAGGACATGGGACACTGCACAGGACACAGGACAGGACACATGACAGGACACGGGACACTGCACAGGACACAGGACAGGACACAGGACAGGACACGGGACAGGACACATGACAGGACACGGGACACTGCACAGGACACAAGAAAGCGCATTGGAGAGTTCACAGGACAGTAGACGGGGCAGTGTACTGTACAAGACACAAGCAAGTACACAGGACACAATGCTGGGTACGGAACACATATCAACGGACGCGACTCAGGACAGTGCACAGGACACAGCATAGCGAACAGCGAACACATGAAACAGCATAGCGAACAGCGAACGCGTTGGCGTCCAACGTTTCGCTCGTTTACCATGCAAGGACGAAAGTCAATAGATACCGCCGTCGTCTATACATCCATATTTACGTCTTTCGTCCGCTTACCGTTCACGACAGAACGCAACTACTGTCTGTCTGTCACTGACACACTGCCTGTGTCAGACGCGTAACTTGTCGCCATGCGCAGCAATCGGCACGTCTCCTGCATGAGCACGTACGTCGCCGACGCCGCCTTCGGCAACGGCACGTGAGTGAAGGGCAGGACGGCGTCCCAGTTTCGCGCGGTGTTCACGGCTCCAGGCCCTCGCCCTCGCCAGCCCAGCGCCTCGCCAGCCCAGCGCCTCGCCCTCGCCAGCCCAGCGCGAACGTGGCTGAAACCATGTGCAGACCCAGCGCGAGCCGCCGCGCCGCCGGCGCGAGGCGAGGACCCAGTTTCGGAACCCTACGTCGCGAGTTTCGCCGCCTCGAACCACCCGAGCCATCCTTAGCCGACGATTTACGACGTCCAACGCCGCTTTTCGACAATTTACGCGTGGACAGCGGCAGTAATCTGGTAAAACACGACCGATACTCGGGCGTGCGGGGCCATTGTGCGGTCCCCACCTCGCCGGACCCCGCAGACGAGGCGGCAATGGGCCACTAACCCCACCGACTTTTGTCACGCAGCCGGCGGTGCCGGGGAGCGATTTCTCCGCGGCCGTTGTGGGGTACGGGCGCGGGCACTGCCGCTTTCAGACGCTGTTCCCACCTGTCGGCCGACTCCGCCCCTGCGGCCGCGGCCAGTCATCCATCATAGCCGCGCATGCAAACACGACCTGCTGCCGACGGTCGGGGGTACGGAGGGTGTACAGAGGGGACGGCGGGGCATAGCAGGGGGCAGCAGGGGACGGAGGGGGACTTCGGGGGTACACAGGAACATACCGGGCTCGCCGGAATACAACATAAACCGCGGACGGCTGCGCGAGAGCTAGAGCTATTGATTCTCCATCCAAACTGTGCTCCCTCTGGACAAGAACGAAAAGGCTGAATCTGGCACAAGGAGCTGTGGGTACTTTCATCGTGGCCGACAATTAAGAGCGACAAAGGGCTGTTTAAAGCGTTTGAAATGCACGCCGCTTTGGGTTTCGTTCCGACGTGAATAGCAGTCCGGTGATTGTCTGTCGAAAACAATGGAGCGCCGATTGTGTTTCAGGTGGTTACATGGCTCGTGCCTACACCGACAGGAGCATTCATCACGGGTAATGCGCATGCTCTAAGCGGACCCTGATTGAATTAGTCAGACAAAGAATTAGAATCGCGATTTGGCTGGTGTCGTTATTAGGAACCATTCCAGCATAGTTTTGGAGTAGAATTAAATAACATTATACTGAGAGCTGATTTTGGTGTATACGTGTGTATACGTGATTTATGTGTACTTGGCTGAATGCTATCTGGTTCACATACAATCCAGATCGACGAAATATAAAAGTGTGCCAAAACGTGTCTCTGTAGACAGAACAAACGTTCGAACCATTTGCTTCCGTGCAGGAATAGATATTAGATGCTGAGATAATCGCCAGAGTACCATTTCGCAACAGCTGTTGGCTGCAAGATTAGAGATCAAATCATTTTCACGTTGAAAACATCTCGCATTGTCCTCGCTGTTACTATTGTCGCTGGTAATCAGCAATCATAAAGGCGGCATATTCGTGAAAATAGCCTTGCTACGGCAGCATCAAAGTCCACAGAAAACTGTGGAAAGCGCAGCGAAGCACAATCGTATCAGGTAACTTAATTTCTTTTTTCGCATGAAGTCACCAGCGGACACGTGCTTGGATCGTATCAGACAGATCCCTTATTCCGACGTCGCTTTGTTCATCTTCCTCCACGATCTCGGTATCAAGAAGCAGCGAAAATGTGAAGATCCGTTTCGTTCCGCGTCTCTTCCGAAACCACTCAGCAATGCGCGGTCTCCTCTGACTCAGTGTCCAGTCCCACCGGCACCTCAGCGGCAGCGTTCGGCGTGTCTCCTGTCCCACGCTGCCGCATCCGGCCTCGGCAGACGGCGCGCGACGCCAGACCACACTTCCGGCGCAGCGGTGACCATCGCCAACGGTCGCTGCTGCCGGGCGCTGCCAAGCCGCCCTCCGCTTACGCCGACACGCCGACACGACACCCTCCGCTGACGCCGACACGCCGACCGCCGACCGCCGCTGACGCCGACACGCCGCCCTCCGCTGACACGCCGCCCTCCGCTGACACGCCGCCCTCCGCTGACACGCCGCCCTCCGCTGACGCCGACACGCCGATCGCCGCTGACGCCGACACGCCGACCGCCGCTGACTCCGACACGCCGACCGCCGCTGACGCCGATACGCCGACCGCCGCTGACGCCGACACGCCGACCGCCGCTGACGCCGACACGCCGACCGCCGCTGACGCCGACACGCCGACCGCCGCTGACGCCGACACGCCGACCGCCGCTGACGCCGACACGCCGACCGCCGCTGACGCCGACACGCCGACCGCCGCTGACGCCGACACGCCGACCGCCGCTGACGCCGACGCTGCCATGCGATACACATGACGCACAATCTGATACACATGGCTGCAGACCGTCCTCAGATGAGAAAGTTATCAAAAAACGTACAGTGAAAGTTAAAGTCGCCAAAAACCTCCAGTAAAATTTATAAAAAAAGTAATACAAAACGTCCAGTATTCTCGAATCCCTTATGGCAGATTGCATGATTCCAAAACCTCACAAAACTGCACAGAAAGTTGGCGCGAGCCATCGGAGCCAGCGGGGCGTAACTTGTGCACTTGGGAAACCGTACCGGTGTGGTCGAGCGTGCTCTAGCCGTGAAGGCCACATATCCAGTATACGGCCCGGAGAGGGTCGCGACGGCGAGCTGGACCCGGCCGAGGCGGGGAGAGGATGGATAGAGTCCGGCCGAGGCCTGAGCGGGGCACGAGCGGTCTGCACGCGGCTGTCATGATCCCAGCAGGGGCCCGATCAGGGGCGCCGCGTATGGAGGGAGGTGTGATTTAACTGATTTGCATAATGATTTAAACATGATGACGTGCAAGATGGCTGCCTGCATTGGAGGTGGGTTGGGAGTCGATGTAATACAATGCTGAGGAAGGAGGCGACGGGTGATCCCAGACATGTCCCCTCGTATCATGTTTATCAGAAACAATGAACACTGTTCACCATAGAACATGTTTATCGGTGACAATGAACACAGTCCACCATATAGCATGTTTATCGGTGACAATGAACACTGTTCACCATAGAACATGTTTATCGGTGACAATGAACACTGTTCACCATAGAACATGTTTATCGGTGACAATGAACACTGTTCACCATAGAACATGTTTATCGGTGACAATGAACACAGTCCACCATAGAACATGTTTATCGGTGACAATGAACACTGTTCACCATAGAACATGTTAATCAGAGACAATGAACACAGTTCACCATAGAACATGTTTATCAGAGACAATGAACACTGTTCACCATAGAACATGTTAATCAGAGACAATTAACACTGTTCACCATAGAACATGTTTATCGGTGACAATGAACACTGTTCACCATAGAACATGTTTATCGGTGACAATGAACACAGTCCACCATAGAACATGTTTATCAGAGACAATGAACACTGTTCACCATATAACATGTTAATCAGAGACAATGAACACTGTTCACCATAGAACATGTTTATCGGTGACAATGAACACTGTTCACCATATAGCATGTTTATCGGTGACAATGAACACAGTCCACCATATAACATGTTTATCAGAGACAATGAACACTGTTCACCATAGAACATGTTTATCGGTGACAATGAACACTGTTCACCATAGAACATGTTTATCAGAGACAATGAACACTGTTCACCATATAACATGTTTATCAGAGACAATGAACACAGTTCACCAAACATTCACCATGCACAGAAGTGGACCGTTTGAACACATACGTCCGCACTACTCCGGATGTTAAAATTACGGATACTGCCCGTTCATTTCTGGCATGGAAACAACCAGCTCATTCTTACACCACGGTCGGTGTGAATCATTTGAGGAAAGGAAAGTTACCTTCCAAGAAATTTGGGATGTTCCACCCCAGCCTGAACCCTGATTCGGTTACCACCCTCCCACTATCTGGTCGTCTTGCTCTGTGCGTCCCATTGCGCTGTCACCGTTCGCACAGCGGGGCATCGCAGAACCCATTCGTACCTGCACGGGTATCGGTCACCGGTCATCGGTCATCGGTCACCGAATGCAGCGTCCAGTCACGACCGGCTGACCGCCCAACAATGGGACGCTGACCGCCCAGTGGACAGTGAGACGCTGACCGCCTGGTGGACAGTGAGACGCTGACCGCCTGGTGGACACGGACAGTGAGACGCTGACCGCCTGGTGAACAGTGAGACGCTGACCGCCTGGTGGACACGGACAGTGAGACGCTGACCGCCTGGTGGACAGTGAGACGCTGACCGCCTGGTGGACACGGGACAGTGAGACGCTGACCGCCTGGTGGACAGTGAGACGCTGACCGCCTGGTGGACACGGACAGTGAGACGCTGATCGCCTGGTGGACAGTGATACGCTGACCGCCTGGTGGACAGTGAGACGCTGACCGCCTGGTGGACACGGACAGTGAGACGCTGACCGCCTGGTGGACAGTGATACGCTGACCGCCTGGTGGACAGTGAGACGCTGACCGCCTGGTGGACAGTGAGACGCTGACCGCCTGGTGGACACGGGACAGTGAGACGCTGACCGCCTGGTGGACAGTGAGACGCTGACCGCCTGGTGGACACGGACAGTGAGACGCTGACCGCCTGGTGGACAGTGATACGCTGACCGCCTGGTGGACAGTGAGACGCTGACCGCCTGGTGGACACGGACAGTGAGACGCTGACCGCCTGGTGAACAGTGAGACGCTGACCGCCTGGTGGACACGGACAGTGAGACGCTGACCGCCTGGTGGACAGTGAGACATTGACCACCTGGTGGACAGTGAGACGTTGACCACCTGGTGGACAGTGAAACGCTGGCCGCCTCGCTCGGCAATTTCGCTCCGATTCATCAGCGAAAAGTTGTTGACCGGGGGGGGGGGGCGTCGGGTCGTCAGCGCGAAAGAGTCGTTGACCTAGGGAGTTTGCTTTCTAAATTATTACTTTGTACAGCCAATGCAGGAACGCGGAGGGCACACTTGTATTAAATGCCTCCATGTATTCCAGTGTGTGTGTGGGGGGGGGGGGGGGATTTGCTCCTAACGCCCCCTCCCCTGGATCCGCCAGTGATCCCCGTTGCCAACCATCTGAAATCTGAAGACGTCATCGCTGTTCACCGGAGCGTTCACCTGACTGTTCACCTACCTGAGCGCAGCGGAGCGTTGTCAGCCCATTATTTCCGGCGTCATTAATTGTGTTTGTGGGCCCGGTCCAGACGGCGCCTAGTTCCCACGGCGCCCAGCGCCCCCTGGCGGCCTCTGTTTCGGGTAGCACTTCGCCGAGAAAACACCAGATGGTATTGTTGTAGGTGGCTGCCGAGGCGGTGTCGGGTTCCTCCACTGTGACGTGCGCTGTTTGACGCAGACCTGGCTGACGTTTGCTGACAGAGCGCGACGCAAAACACCGCGGAAAAACGACGAAGCGACGGGGCGCGCAAAAACGGAGGGTCAGTCAGGGAGAGGGGGGCCGACTCATAGGGGGGGGGGGGCGACTCATAGGGGAGACGAACGGGGACGACTCATAAAGGAGTGAGGCGAAACAGAGTTGAGGTTCGTGTAATCTGCCGAGACAGCTGGAATAGAAAGTGACATTCGCCTAGACCGAGCAATACCACAGTGGCTGACTCAACTCTGCAGTACCACTGCACCGAGAAAGCTGACAGGGCGGCGTCCCGAGGCCGTATTATCAACACCACCTGCTCTCTCTCGGCCGTGTACCGTGAGCGGCCTGAGAAGGAGCGTGTTGTGCCGCCTTCAGCGCGCGGTCCGACAGTCACGCACACAACCGATCGGCCCACTGGACCGCCCTCGCACCGCTCACCGCCGCCGAGCCGCCGCCGCGCCGCCGCCGAGCCGCGCCGCCCCTGGGAAAGGACGCCGGCCAATTGTCTCTGACCGATTCCCATGTCGGCGGCGGCAGTGACGGGCGTCTCGGGACGGTTCGAGACATGTCGAGGTCACGCCGCGGCACGCTCGCTTCTAACCCGTAATGCGCCCCAACGATCACCGGTCGGGGCTGCCCGGTCGCGCCCGTCGCTGGTCTCGTTACTTCGGCCTTCAATCACGGAGGTGAGTCAGGTGACCGGCTCGTCCGCTCTCCGGAGCACCTGCCGCCACCGCCGCCGTCGCCGCCGCCGCCGCCGCCACCGCCGCCCGCAGCACTGCTGGACCTGCGTTCCCACGTCGTCCAGGAAGCGGCCAATTTAAACTGGCCCGCTCGGCGGCCGGCCGGCGGCGGAGGGCGGTGAGGGCGGTGAGAGCGGAGGGCGGAGGGAGCGGCGGAGCGCCGGAGCCGCTCCGCCGGCCGACCTGCCCCCGATGACCTGTCGGCCCGCCCGGCGTCCGCTCCCACAGGAGAGACTCACAGAGTCCCAGGCGTGTGCCCGCGGCGCTCCACGGAGCGAATTGGCGGCAGTTAGTGGTAGTTGGCGAGTTGTCAGGTGGAGTGCACTGACCGCCATGTGCTAGGCGTGGACTCAGGTCGTGGCGTGGACTCCAGGCGTGGACTCAAGTCTAGGCGTGGACTCGAGGCGTGGACCCCTGTCGTGGCGTGGATTCATGTCGAGGCGTGGACTTTAGGCGTGGACCCAGGTCGTGGCGTAGACTCTAGGCGTGGACTCGAGGCGTGGACCCAGGTGGAGATGGGGACCCAGGTCGTGACTGCACAGTGTGCACTATAGTGTCGGCTAGCAGGAGGGGGCAGCTCAGTGACTTTGAATAATTAGTGATCGACTGGCATCCCTATTTTTGTGGCCGATTTTGCATTGTTGTCATGCAACCAGTAACCTGGATAGACATCCGTCATAGACATGAATTACTTGAAGTATTTTCTACAAAACACGTTCCGCCTGTATGCGGCATTTGCAAAGGGACATTTGCGGACTTTTCAAATAGTTCGATAACATCTCCACAAAAAAAAATGTTTACGAGCCTGCTTCATAGCAGACATTCCGCTCAGGGACAGCCGAACAGCGTACCCCGGCAGAGCGACCCTCTCTCTCTCCCTCTCCCCCGCAGACCCGTCCCCAAAGAAGTCATACATTCGCCAGCCGGGGCTTTGTTGACGTGTTCCCCGGTCCCCCGCTCCGAGGGCCACGGGGGTTAATGAAGCTGTCCAGCAGGACTACGAAAATAGCCAGACAAATGATTTACATCTGGCGGTCCTGCTGTTCGCGTAAACAGATCACCTTGGAGACCGCCCTGGGGCGCCCGGGGATCGCCTGGGGGCCGCCAGGGGGTCGCCGGCTCCACACAAACCTGCGAAACTAACGGCAGTCGCTGACAAACGCCGCACGCGCTCTCGGCGACACCGACACGCGCTCTCGGCGACACCGACACGCGCTCTCGGCGACACTGACACGCGCTCTCCGCGACACTGACACGCGCTCTCCGCGACACTGACACGCGCTCTCGGCGACACCGACACGCGCTCTCGGCGACATTGACACGCGCTCTCGGCGACACTGACACGCGCTCTCGGCGACACCGACACGCGCTCTCGGCGACACCGACACGCGCTCTCGGCGACACCGACACGCGCTCTCCGCGACACCTACACGCGCTCTCCGCGACACCGACACGCGCTCTCCGCGACACCGACACGCGCTCTCGGCGACACCGACACGCGCTCTCGGCGACACCGACACGCGCTCTCGGCGACACTGACACGCGCTCTCCGCGACACCGACACGCGCTCTCGGCGACACCGACACGCGCTCTCGGCGACACTGACACGCGCTCTCGGCGACACTGACACGCGCTCTCCGCGACACCGACACGCGCTCTCCGCGACACCGCGACACGCTCATGTTTGTCGGCGGAGAGCGGCGCGAAAAGCGAGCGAGATTCGCGTTTGTTTACCCTGGCGCACTCGGACGCCTGCGGTTCTGTCTGTCGCGCCTGCGGTGCTATTCTCGGCGCGGGTGGTCGCGTGGTCGGCGGTCGGCGGTCGGTGCGGAGGTGCGGAGGTCCGGAGGTCTGCCTGCTATCCGGCCGGCCAGGCGCCCAGACGTCCGGCCTGAGCGCTGCCTGAGCATGTCCCGCTGTGCTCCGGCGGTGGGAGACAGGTCATTAGCAGCAGGGAGCCCGAGGGAGAGGCGTCCGAAGCATCGCCGCCTCCACCACCCTCGCCGCCTCCATCGCCCCGCCTCCACCGCACCCGCCTCCATCGCCCCCGCCTCCATCGCCCCCGCCTCCACCGCCCCTGCCTCCACCGCCCCCACCTCCACCGCCCCCGCCTCCACCGCCCGCGCGGCCTCGCCGCCTCCGCCGCCGCCTGCGCCGCGTCCGCCTCGACCAACGCACCGCGCGCTGTGCTGCGGAGGAGGCTGTAACCTCTCGGGTTTGAAGAGACCCTGCAGTTTGTTGGTTGTTAAGAGGCGCTGCAGCCGCTCGGTTGTGAAGAGACCGAACAGCCGTGGTGGCATGAAGTGGCTGCTGCAGTTGACGTGGTGCGGTGAGGTGGAGAGTTGCCTCCGGCTGCAGCCGGCTGGCGCAGACCAGAGTGCAGACGTGCCAAAGACTTTGGACGGACGTCAAGGCCTCAGAGTTTGAATAATACCTACTCCAGGTCTCGGTAGAACATCGTTGATATGGGCAGTGGAAATTGTATGCGAAGACTGTTATTTGAATAGTGATAGTGGATCATACATATCACGCTTTCTGTGTGCTGAGTGCTGGGAAAATGCAGGTTCCGGCGCAGTGACACTCTCATTGTCCCATGCATGTCGATGCTCTGGTCAGAAAACTCATGCATCAACCCCAGTGTAAATGCATGAAACATTACTAATTTAATCGTCCCATTGTTTTCAAATGAGCTTTTCCGCTGCACGTGCGCTCTTGACGTCACTGGAACGTCCAAAACGTGCCCTGCAATACCACACCTTATGCTTGGAGAACAATGTAAAAAAGTTGACGCCAGCAGACCTTATCGGGACAGGACATGCACATTCGTAACGGCCGTACCGGAGCAGTGTTGTACGTGCTCTGCTGTGCTCCGACCGTGCTCTGGCCGTGATCTGGCCGTGCTCTAACCGTGCTCTGACCGTGCTCTGACCGTGCTGGACGTGCTCTAACCGTGCTGGACGTGCTCTGACCGTGCTGGACGTGATCTGACCGTGCTCTGTCGCGCTCTGACCGTGCTCTGCTGTGATCTGGCCGTGCCTGGACGTACTCTGGCCGTGCTGGACGTGCTCTAACACCACCTGGCCCAGTCTGAGCCCCTCACGGCCCTCGCACCGCCCCGTCTCGCCCCGTTTGGTCCCGCCATCTAAATGCTAATGCCCGGTTTGCTGGCGGTCAGTGGGTGTGTTGACGGCACGTCCGCCGGCTGCGGGAGAACCCCAGGGCGGGGTGTATTATTACCCGGCGCAGAGACGGCCAGGTGTCACGTACCCCACTGGAGACCGACCAGAGACGAATCGGAGACGGTGGCGAGGTCTCCGAGACCGCGCAAGAGGACTAGGACATCATGCAGAGGTCTCGGGACTGTGCAGATGTCTCCGAGACCGTGCGGAGGTCTTGCAGACTGAGAGTCCGTGGCGACACCTGGTCACGGGCATCAATTACGAGATTGAGCAAAGGCCGTCTGGTTTGAACGTTGCAGCTGCGTTACGATCGGTTGAACTCGGTCATATGAGCTGTTGTGTGGTCAGAATGCGGGCGTAAAGCGCTGCAGCCTTCACTGGCGATGATTGAATTCGAGGCGGGCTCCGGAGCCGTTGTATGAGATGACTAACCTCTTGCTATGATTGAGCGGTCACGATCGTTTGAGCGCTATGGCCTTGAGAGCGGGGTGTGAGCCTGATGAGAGGGTGCCAGTCAGTCAGTGGTGCAGCCAGTCAGCGGTGCCAGCCAGTCAGCGGGTGCCAGCCAGTCAGCAATGCCAGCCAGTCAGCAATGCCAGCCAGTCAGTGGTGCAGCCAGTCAGCAATGCCAGCCAGTCGGCACTGAGGAAACATAATCGATTACGGAGAGCCTTTTACGGAGACGCCAGTGTCTGACCCGCTAGGAAGCTTCACCACATGCAATGCCAAGGGATTGTATTTGGAAAACACACAACTCCACGTGCTGCATTTGTATTATTACGAGCGAGCGCTCGCGCTCGCTCGTCCTTCCGTGGTGTATGGGAAAAATCGGATTATGAGCGGCCGGCCCGACCCGTGGCGACGCTTTTTGAGAAGCTCATATCTCTGCAACCGCACGTCCGATTGACAAGCCAATTTCTTTGCTTAGCAGCCCCATCTAACCTACCCTGTTTGAGACCAGTGCCGACTCATGTGGGTGACTACCACTGCGCGTGGCGCGTGCCGCGTGCCGCGTGAGTGGTGTTGAAAAGTTGTTTTCTCTCGTAATAACTCCGCAACGGCTGGGCAGAATATGTGAAAATGTCGTGTGTGGTTAGGGACCCCTCAGCCGCCACTTTCCCACAAGTCAGGGGTGGGTGCCTCTGCACGTGCCGCACGTGGCACACCCTATTCTGTATCTGAGAAACGGCTGAGCCCATTGTGTACAAATTTGATGTGTGGTTAGGGACCTCTCAGCCCCCACTTTCCCACAAGTCAAAGGTGGGCGCCTCTGCACGTGCACCCCTTTGTGTATCTCAGAAGTACTTGCCCGATCGAGTTGAAATTCTCCATACATTTCCTTCGCGCTCGCTCGTTCATCGCCAACTACGGCGCCCTTACTGGTTTCTATCAAGCCAATGGCTGAACATCTAGTTGGATTGATGAAACAACGGATAATCACCAGCGGGTGGCCTCCATCGATACAACAAAACATCACCTTTCCCTGCGAAACTTGTTCTCTCTCCCTCCGATTTGTCAGCATTAAGATCATGTGGAAAACAAGGCAGCCCAAGGCGGCTTAGCTAGCGTCGAAGCAGCCGCAGTCTGTGCCCACCTGGCGAAGAGTGAACGCCCGAGTACGGGTGGTAGACGGGAGGCCCGAGGACAGGAGGTAGACCCAAGCAAGGCCAGCCGGTCAGCGGACAGGCAGCGGCGGTCTCCGCCTTTGATGTAACGCTGGGCGCCGGAAGTCGCCGCCCCGATCTGCCGTGTCCCGGGCGGGCCATGGGCAAGGGATGAGGCGGGGGATGGCAGGGATTAGCGGCGTCCACGGCGCCCCTCAATCCCTACCGACGGCGCGGTCTCACGCACCGTAATGCCATTACCGGCTCCATTTCAGCTGAATAGTCCCACTGCCGTAAATGAGACCCGAACGGACACAGCCGTGCTCTCCCACCGGTTTATTGGGTTCGTATTGTGGCAAACCGCTCGCCGGCCGGACGAGGTGGTTCGAATGCACGGTTTTATGAGCTGGGCCGATTATAGTTCTTCAGGTTGTTGTTACCGGTGGATCTGTAAGCTGTAAATTGTCCCCAGGAAAGCGCAAATGGTGTGAGCCTACGCCTTCTATACCGTTAGCATGTTTCACAGTTTCCGGTTACTTGTGTCAAAGCCGACTTAGATGGTGAGGTGTATTACAGTAGTATTTATAAACATGCCTTCGGTCGTTATAATCGCTGTTAACGAG